>JAJHUR010134917.1:1711-11732 GCA_027495735.1 Lutjanus campechanus
CATCAAACTCCGGAGGCCAGACGGCTGTGCCAGGGACCCAAACAGATGTACCACCTCGCGACAGCAGCAGCAGCAGCAGCACCACCACCTCCCCCCATCAGCCCCCACTGTGCTGGGCCTGTCACCGCTGTCAGCAGCTTGAGCTCACTCACTCTAATGGGAGGAGGAGGTGTTGTGGAGGTGGCAGGAGAGAGGAGAATGTGTGCGTGTGTGCTGAATGTGATGCGTTCCCCACAGACACACTGTCCAAGTGCGCCACCCTCCCCTCTACGCCACCACCAACTGCCACCGCTACCACTGCCATGGCCCTCAAGGGAGAAACAAGCAGTCCAGTGACAACGGCACTTCCAGCTGTTCTCCCATAAGGAACCGGTGTGAAAGACAAGCCTTGGAGCGGAAAAAACCCCAAATGGCCTCAGCCAGTCAGCCTGTCAGGCTCTCTGATACAAGAATATTTCGAAGCACCGCCAAACAGCCCTTTCTATCCCAGACCGTCCGGTGTCCTTTATAAGCTCGTACAGCGAGAGGACGGTGCCTTGTTCTCGTTCCAGGATATGTTGGAGGCACCAACAAAGCTTTTCAATTCATCAGCATTAAAGCTTGTTTTTTTTTTTTTCCAGAGCAGTACTGGCACAGGTGGTGCCAAGCTACTGGAGTACATTCTCATGAAATAGTGAGCAAGTGCCACCCATTGATGCTACCTTCAGAGCAATCAAGCATCAAAATATCGAGAACAAACGGCTGTGGCCCTGTCTCTACTGCAGTACAATCGTCCAGATCATCCAGCCCAGCCTGTAATTGAAATCTGATTGTAAAGAGCTTCCTCAGATCGGTCCATTTTCCCCCCCTATTTGATTTCTACTTACTTGGCTGGAGAGGAAAATGTCTCATATCATTTATAGCTCTGAATGGACTCGAGCCATCTGTGGACGGCCTATCCTTTAGTCCATCGGTGATATGGAAGGGAGACTGCATTTATCATGAAACACAAACTGGGTGCCATCAAGGAGCTTAATGTGCTGATGATGTGGCAACACATACAGCACTTGCTTCATTATGGAGAACTGCTGAGAGACTGTCAATGTGGTTGCTACTCTCCTCTAGCTGCAGGGTTCGGATGATTACTTTAAAATGTATTCCAGTACAAGGACTGATTACCTGTCAAAATGTAATCAATAACCTAATCTAAGTATCACAATATTAAAGTAACTTGTAACTTGCTGTTGAAATTGTTTAGCCTAATAAGTATGCTATTCACTCTTTACACTAAACTTAAATTAAACTGCCAGAAGTAACAGTAAGTAGAAATAGTAACTTTAAGTGAATCCCTGTGTAGCTAACATTAGCTGGTCGTCTGTGTAGCTAGTGTTGTTGGTCTTTCCTGTATATTTTCTTTAAATTAGATGTTGAGTTCTTGGATAATCACAGCATTTTCACAGTTGAAGGCAGAACCTGCATTGTGCTGTGATGTTATTCCTGTTTTCTGATTTAAAGACTAAATAATGATGACTTTTCCATCCAGTGAAGAGACCATGATAATGAACTGTGATTGTGTTTAGTTTCACAGAGATCAGAGTGGTGTTGCGAGACTTGTGAATTTTCGTAACGTGTGCACACCACACATAATAGTAGCCTATATCATTCCTTATTTTAAAATGCATTTTAAATTTGTGATCCCAATTTTACTAAATCTATCCATCTATAATTAGATTGCATCTTTTCCCCATGTAACTCTAATGGAATACAGTTACCTTTTGTATGTAACCTGATTATGTAATCCTGTTACATGTAATCCATTACTCCTCATGCCCGGTGATATGGAATGGAGGCTGCATTATCATGAAGCACGAACCGAGTGCCTTTGAAGAGCCCGATGTGCGGATGATGGTGTCAACACATGCAGCACTTGCTTCATCACGGAGAACTAGTGAGAGGCTCTCGACATGGTTGCTACAAAAGCTCTGCTGGCCGGCACACTTTCAGACTGTTTGGATGTTTACATTTAAGGTCGGAGGGAAATAATGAAAGGCTTTCGCTGTTCTAGCTGTGGCGAGCATAATGAGGACGGGAGGTGTGAGAAATGAGTCATATGTGGCCGAGCCTCTCCAAGGCCCTTCTAAGCAGTTAGCACTTTGACCCAGATTAGCGCTCTGCTACGGGGGCACTTGGGAGGGGATGGCGATGGAGGACTGCGATACTGCCTGCTTATTTCCACTAGAAAACACACTTGACATGCTCTGTACACATGCAGACACATGCATATGGTCTTCATTTCTTCCCCTATCCCTTGTGTGGGGTTGTTAAGATGCGGCCGGTGATATAAATTATTACCTACATCTGAGCCACAGGATGATTAGTATTTGAATATTGTGAAGTACTCTCTAGGGCAAAGATATTCAATTAGTTCTTTGTTATATCACGTTCAGCTAATAGACTGTGTCTCCCCGACTTCAAACTCCCCGACTGCCCTCTGTGCTTGACATCATGTGTCATAAACATATGCTGCTGCTCCCCAGAGGCCCTTTTTCTACATTAAAAGCACAGACCCACGTGAATTAGCAGACAACAGCCTGTCATCATGTCTACTCCATGAAAAAAGAAAAAAAAAAGAAACTGGACAATGGCTACGGGCATCAGAGAGGACGAAAAAAAGGGAGGAAAAAAGGCCATTGAAGAAAGGCCGTAAAGAAATCCCCTCTCCCTCTCCGTCTCTCTCCCTGTCTCCATTTGTGAGACAGGAAAAAGGAAGAGGAGACTTGGCTCTGCCTTAAAAGCACTTAAAAAGCCAAGGTCACCTCCTGGTCAAATCTGTGAAATGAGAAAATGGCTGAAGGGGCAAGAGGCCGGTGGCAGATAACATGAGAATGCACTATCTCCACCCTACACATTTAGTGCAGGGGAGGACGGGGCACTGGCAGGCTTTTCAAAAGGCTCTGTGTTGAAATGAGGACTGGAGACACAATAAGATGGCCCAGTTTCACCCAGTATGACAGCGCATACATTGAAGTGCTCTTAGGGAATGAGCTTTTTGGTCAAGCACAGAGTGGACAGCCAAAGAGCTGAATGTGAGCTCAACACAACTGGGTTTTGCATTAAATCACAGCAGCTGAAGGTACTCAGGGAAATTTAAAGGTGCAGCCTCTATTTTAATCAAAAATCATTAGTGTCATTAGGAAAATGCATCGTCTAAAACTGAACTGACATTGTGCTAATCCAGTAATAAAAATCAATATCTAAAAAGCATCGACAACTATCTCTTGTAGGCGGAAGTAAAAAAAATTGAATTGATGTCATCAGGCGGCAGTTTTTGTCACTGAATTATCTCTTGTGGACTCAGATTTTTTCTGTTAAATATACCAGTAAAACAACTTCTATTTGAATGATTGCTCTGGAGCAGTGACTCATATGCTACGACCCAACGTGCCAATAACTGCCTATAAGCCCTGTTTGCACACAGGACTGGGGTCCCACCAGGATTTGTAATAACTGCAGACGGGCGTCTGTGTTTTAATAATGTGTGACTCAACCATGTCCACGATGTGTAAAGTAAAAATTCAATCACATATCACCAAGTAGAAGTCATCTAAATTGTTGAGACACTAAACGGTTCCAATATTAGAGTCAGATACGCTTAGATTTTTTTGGTATTTATTAAAAGTCCTGTACATGGTACACTGTAAAGAAAGGTTGAGACAACTCAGAATTTCAAGGCAACTTACAGCAATAGATTCTTGAGTTTTGAGCAAAAGCTAAAGTTTTAAAACAAACTAAAACAAAGGTTTTGAATACCTTTTTATCTTTAGCTGAGATTATTAAATTTTCCTTTTAAGATACACTTGAATCTTTGAGTTTTAAAGACTCAAAATAAATGTATTTACATAAATGTAATGTATAAATTGGTAACAGTGAGATGTGAACCTTCTTTGTCATTTGGCTGCCTGAAAATATAATGGTTTTAATTGAAAACATAAAACATTAACCATTACGCACTTTCGCACTCAATAATTTTTTAAATACAATTCTTGTAACTCAAACTCAAGTTCAAGACTTGAGTTTCAAGATTCAAGTTAATTTAAAAAAGAAATGAAAATTATCTCAACAAAAGATTAGTTGCAATATTATATTCAAATATTGGTTGCAAATGTATCCAACAAAGCCCACTGTATGCTACCATCCCAGCACCAAAACTAGCCACAAAAGCTATTGATGAGTTAGTTTTGTGGAGGTGGTTGAGACCAAAATGGAGCTAAAAGGACTGAATACTGTAATCAGAATCAACAGGTAGCTAGAAACTTGACTTAAATGGAACGGTAATGTTAATTTCTGTCTTTTGGATGTGTACGTTTTCAACTGTTTGCTAACATGTTAGCTACAGCACCTTTATAAGGCAATAGAAGCTGTGTTTGTGGCTGCGTTCCAGGGATAAACATGTTAACACTACCTAATTAGTATGCAAAGGATCATAATGTGATTGGTTGTAGACACTATAGAATTATATTTTCATTTCATCTTACAATGACGGAATACTAAAACAAATCATAGTTTAAAATAACTAAACAATCGACATTGCTGAGTTTGTCTTGTATTTTACTTGCCTCACATAAGTACAGTCACGCACATAATGTTGCGTGCATAATGGCATGTACGTAATGACACGTATGTAACATAACTTAAGGTTTTATACATGTTCATTCTTATCATGTTCTGTACTGTGTTCTTTGCAACTGACATAGGGAAGAGTCGGCTTAAATGTAACGTGCTGTAGTTGTAAAATGCAGATATTCACTATGTATCAAATTTGTAGGTGTATCAATGTGTTTGCCAACCAGGAAAAACACAAACGCATCAACCATTACATCAACCTGTGTTGACCAACCTTTGTCTACTGTCTTTGAATTTCCCCAAGGGGATTAATAAAGTAACTCTTCTTCTTCCTCTATGGAACAACTGGAGGATTATTTCAGATGACAACTTTAAACTGAAAATATAGCAGAATCAGCACATAGATACTTTTCCGAAATCCAAAACAAAATCATTTACAATACTAACATCATGCTTGAATGAAAAACGTAGTTCAATAGCTGTCAGGTGATGATAGCAACATCATTATCATCACAGTCAATAACTGTTGGATTCTGGAAGCGAACCATCATCAGAAAGCCAAAGAAATAAGTATGCACTGTATTACTGACAATATGAATAAAGAAATCAGTAATACGTAAAGCTTTTCACTTCTAAAGCAACCTTTACAATTCTAAAGATCACACGTTCTTTCCTCACAAACGCAGGAGTCTGAGCAACAAGAGGAAATTGAGATGTACAGCACGATACCTCAGTGGAGAAGCCCATGTTTCCTGCCGGCCTCGCCAGCCTTGATGAGCGGAGTTCTTCTGAGACGGCTCTCTGCTGAGACATTGACTACCTATCCCAGTGCTAGACTGATGGGAGAATATCCTATATCCCTGCATCCTCGGAAGTCTCCACAGTCTCCAGCATGAATATTTGATGAGAGATGTGTGGGATGGCCAATCACTAAAAGACATTTATCTCCAATACCCCTGACTGGGCAGCCCTCACTGAGCCTCCCCTTTGGTAATCAAAAACAAACGTTTCATGGATGAAAAGGCCCTTTCAGGAGAATCGTTGATACCTCCGTAATGTATGTATGGAAGATTAGCTCAGCTACATGCTGTGAATGCATTAGGATTTGAAAGCTGATAAAATAAACGCTCTTAGAAATAAGGGTCCCAAAGGGTTCTTCCTGGAGGCCCAAGGTTCTACCCAGAAACATTTGCTTCTGAAGAACCCTTTTTTGAACAAAGTGTTTGGAAAGTGTTCTTTGTAAGACTAAGGTTTCCATTAAGAACCCTTTTTATCCAAAGAACCTTTGTTGGAAGGATGAGTTCTTTACAGATTGTTGAAATCTTCAGTTCTTTCATTAAGGGTTCTTTGTACCATGATATAAAAGGGTTCCTGTGGAACCCCCCTGGGTATGTTCTAGATAAAACCCTTGGAATATAAAAGGGTTCTCGGAAGGACCCCTTGACTGTGTTCAAGACAAAGCCCTTGCAATATAAAATGGTTCTCAATAGAACCCCCTGGGTGGCTTCTAAAGAAGGAGATGAAGATAAAAAAAATGTTCTCAGTAGAACTCCCTGGGTTGGTTCTAGATAAAACCCGTGGAGTATAAAAAAGGTTCTTGGTAGAATCCCCTGAGTATGTTTTGGATGAAATCACTGAAATATGAGTATATCCCCCTGGGGAGATCCTAGAGAAGGGGTGAGTTCTTGTTAGCACCCCTGGAAGATAGAAAGGTTCTGGATAGAACATTTATGCCTTCCATTCCATTTATGCATTTATATTTTCCACTGCCACCACCAACAAGATGATAAAGTGCAGACTGTTCTTTGCAGATCTTGCCTTCCTGTTTGTTGCGTCTGGCCTCCCACGACTCTCCAGGAACACACAGTCCGTATTAATTAGCTATTTGGGGACTTAAGTCTGTACTTAGTCAACCTTAACGACCCTGTTTGTGCCACAGCAACATTACAGAGTGTTCAGCAAATTCCTGCGGTCATTGCTCAGACCTTGAGTTTTCCATCATCAGCCTATTATTTTATAACCTTGGTTATGCAAAACACTGTGGCATTTGTGATGACAGAAATGAGCTCCCAGGTTCTCATAAAATCCCCACTCTAATTCTGTACCCTTTTAATGATGCTGCAATTGAGCTATTTCTTCACTGTAGTTCAACGATTACACTTCCTCTGCTTCTTTCTCCGACTAATGAGTTTGGAAAAGTATCAAAAATTGTGGATAATGTTGAATTTCTGCTCCACAACACAGTGACTTTTGAAGGCACCTGTCCAAGAGCATTAAATTGTTGAGTCACTGTTAACAACTCAACAACTCTATCAACCCCCTGCAGATGTATTAGAGTCATTTTGTGCTATGGGGCAAGAAAGGTCTTTTTAATTGCACCTTTAACCTCTGGCTCTTCATGTGAAGCTGCTCGGTGGCCCACAGTAAAGGGCAGCAGTTGTATTGGGCCACAAGCAGGTGTTCTATGAAATGCAAAATGATATGGACTATTTCATTAGATTTATGGTTCACACAAAAACTTTCAGTCAGCATCTATGTAGCTCTTTTCTGTCACTTGTATTTGAAACTGTGGTGGCAGTTTATTGCTATAATCAGATCGAACTAAATGAGGCACCAAACCAACTGTAACACAATTACACTTTAATTAACGAGTGTTTTACTGTTCTGTGACATTTATGCTCAGAGCTAAAGACTAACAATGTCTCCACAAAGATGACATTGGCTAATTTCCCAGGTCTGGTTCCTTTCTTTCTGCCCTCCAGAAAATCAATTAGAATCAGGTTGGAGGCAAACTAAGAGTCAAGAAAACGATGAAACATTCTGCTACACATCCCCATCCTCATCCTTACTCATCAAATACTGATGCTTTGTCACACCCCTTCAGCATCTAGTACAGCCACACACAGTAATAAGGTTGTCAAATATAACCCTGACATTTCATAGTATAGAAACTACCAATAAAATAATGATATACTGTAAGTTCTCATTCAAGATCTCAGTTCAGTCTTTATTCTCGTGAGGTGCAACATTCATCCAGTCACTCCGATATTAATCCATTTGTGGTGCCATAAGACAGCATGAGCATCCAACGCCTTCTCATTCCAGCTTGTCAACCACTGACTCTGGTGTCTCATGCCCATTGGCCTGCATAAGGTACCCTTTAGTGGCTGCATGAAGCCGCAGATTGGGAAGATTTGGGTAGGTCACTTGGCACTTGACAGGCGGATCATACTCCAAGCTGACAGGATGCAGCACACAAGATTCCAGCAGGATGAGGGGAGGAGGACTCTGTGTTTACACTGAACGCTTTTCACCTCAGAGTTACGTCCTAGCTGTATATGTGTATATGTATATATGCAACTAACATTAGGCCAATATATTGTTTTATTTCATTTTCATATTTTAGCCTATTCCATTCTAAGTATAATTATTTATCTGTATATATGTTGTATTTTGTGCGTGGCATGGAGGAACTACAATTCTAATTTCGTTGTATAACCCTGTCACATTGTATAAATGACCTTGATTGATTCCTGGATGTTTGGGGTTACAACAAGTAGGTCAAGTTAACTACCTCACATGACACCACTGAAGCGACTTGCAAGCTGAAAGTCATATGATGAATGCAATGTGTACTCTGCAACTTTTAAAATCATTTTGGTTTTGCATGGGACTTGAACCACGGTCTCCAGGGTGAAAGTTGTGTGTTTGCTTGAACCATCTGTTCACCTCTTATGTGTGCTTCATCTTTATACTACATCGAAAGCCTGGTGCTTCCCATAGAGCCATGGATGGGTTTACATTGATGACATTCACTTGAAAAGCCCAGTGCTCCATTTTCAGTCGCTAAAGGACCCATTATGAGAATGAAAACAGGCTTTTTAGTACATATACTGTATATACATATAATGACTGTTATATGTACGTCAGTTAACCCCCTTTACAGTTAAATCAAGACATGTTTATAGTCACTTTCTAAAGAAAAAATCTCTAGACACATCTTTTTCTCTCCAGACGATAGGTTGTTCGTTAACCCCACTGAGGTTAATGAACGATCTTTCTATGTGTTGGAGCTCTGTGAAATTGCATCTCCTGTTTTTGGATGTGTTGCCAAAGGGACTGTTTCTTTTGAATAGAGGTTCTCTGCAATTACTCTTTAGGTGGATCTGTTGCTGTCAGTTTGAGATGCTGACAAAGGATGCCCTTTGCCTTTGAAGTACTTCATCTTGCCTCGGGTAAAAGAGTCCATAACTTGGCAAAAAGGAAAACTTTTTGTTTGGTTCCCAGCCTCAGGCAGGCTTTTAACCAAGTGGGCTCCTCTGATGTTGAAACATACACATTACACATTCATAATACTTCGTCAGAAAAGAGAATAAAAGGGTGAGAATCATCCCCACTCATTTCATGAAAGTGCAACTACACCGCTCTATTAAGAGAGTATGCTGCACATTTCCTTCTACCTTTTGAAATAGCAAATCAGAATCCAGTAAAAGCTTGTCTGTGTGCATTATTAATGCCACTAGAGTGAAAGAGGTAGCCAAGAGTCTGCCTTGCATCCAAATCTCCACTTGCCAGCACGGGCAACAAAATTGCATATATCCTGTTCATTTTTCCAAGTCTGAAAATGTTGGCATGAGCAATATTTACATGTTTTTAATTATGAATACTACTTCAAAGCGTGTTAGACCTAATACTAATTTATTCTGAAGGCTTAAACAAATTAACTACAATATCTTCAGTGAAGGTGAGAGTCGTGTTTTTAGCAGGTCTCCAAATGTATTCTGCAGACAGAGACGTTCTCTTTCACCTCTAGAGCAGAGGCTCTGGTGTTTATTATTCAGCGTAAGTCTGCACACCAGCCCGGCTCCACCTTTGGCTCATTTCCGAACAATTTTCAAGCTTCCTGTAAAATGAATATGCATTGCCTTTGCAGTGAATCCATTTGCAAGACAGAATGATAATGAAGAGAAAGTGCTTTCAAAAAACCCAATTAATCTCATGTAAAACGGCTGCTCAATGCTTCTAATGAGATGCCATTTTAATAAGCGGGTATGTTGTACAACAAAGCCATTTGGTAAACATTATTGTTTATTTGTTTGATGACATGCAGGCTATGGAACGGATTGGATTTAGTGGAAAAACACTTATCAATGTTTAATGTAAAGAACATGTGTCTTTTAACTTGTCTTGTATTTGACAGCAGTGCACAGATGTTACTGGTACACAAGCACAGGGTTGGTAGGGATACTTAAAAAATGTACTCTGATACAATTACTGATTACCTTTTAAAAAAATGTAGTCAGCAACCTAATCCAAGTACCACAACATACAAGTAATGGAATCTGATTACTTTACGTTATTTTTAGAGTACCTCAGTATCAAATATGGGAAAATCAATTAGCTTTATATAATGTCTTAT
>JAJHUR010134926.1:11481-46645 GCA_027495735.1 Lutjanus campechanus
TACACATGAAACACAGCTACTGATGGCAGTTCTTTCCTGTCCTTGGTGATATATCACAGTGTATGGACAGACGAAAGACTGCTTTTTATTCTCACATCCATATGATGCTGTGTAGCCTTCATATAATGCTGTATTAAAATGTGCACTGCTTTAGAGAATGAAGGCTGCAGAGTCTGCCCTGTACAAAATGTCCAGTAGGCCTGCACGATTCAGGAAAAAATATGAATCTCGATTTTTTAGCTTTGAATTGAAATCACGATTTTCTGCCACGATTTTTTTTCTCACAAACTGAAATGTTTATTGTACACATGAACTATGGTTCTTGGGTCCACACACCAGTAAACAGATGAGGTTTCAATGAAAAAAGAAAATGAAGGCTACTGGCCTACATTAGGCTCTGAAAATTGTAACATAAATAAGCATAAATAAATAAATAATAAATAAATAAAATACAATCTGTCAACCTGTTAAGGCTTCAGTGATAAAAAAAAATGCAATGAAAATTTAATAATTTCTTTCAGACATAGGCTAGGCCTCTCAAATGGCCCTGGATTAGACCCTGAACATGGCACTTAAAGATTCCTAAACATTAGCCTGTCAAAATGCTCAGGCATTGTCGGACGACTTTCAGACTTTCTGCCTCTTACGGCTTCATCATATTGCACGTAATGGTGACGTTGGAGGTGCTGGTAAAGATTTGTGGTGTTACCTTTCATTGTTGCAACGACAGAGCACATTGGACTGACTCTCGTCGTCTTGTCTAAATCCAAAGTAGTTCCACACCACCGAAGTACCACCTATTTTCGGAACGAGGTCGGTTTGGGTGGTGGGCTGATTCTCGTCACTACTGCTTTCAGCAACATCCATTTTGCGTTCATTTGTTCACTGAGTTTTCTTTGCGATTAACGTTGTTTCGGCAACGCCGCATTCCCTCCTCAGAAACTTTCAACTCAACTATTTGATTCTGCTACTATTTGATTGTTTACAACTCTGACACATGCCGCTGGCTCTTGGAAAAAAAAAAATCGACGTAATTTAGAAATTAAATCGCATGTAGGGGTGAATCTACATCGAGGTTCTAAAATGATTAATCGTGCAGGCCTAATGTCCAGTATAATAGAAATATAGACTAGGCTTCAACCATTAATCGAAATTTTATCAAAATCGCAATATATCACAGGAGTAGCAATATGTATATGGTATGGTATATATGGTATCAGCATATGCGTTGTCCGATATGAGCTCATATTTATTTATAGTTATTCATAAATATCAAAAATACCAGTGAAGGTTTACTGTTTCAGTGTCCTGATCTCATTTTGGACGGTAATTTACTGTTAAACTGTAAAATATCCTGTTTACATTACACACACTGCTTCTGAGGGATCATTACAAAAAATGTGTATATGTGTGGTCTATATGGTATATCAGTACCGGCATCAACCATCAACCCCAAAAATGCAGCATTGGCTCTGGTCAAAACACCATTTTAAATTAAATTGGAGATGCACCGTTTGCAATTTCCTTGACTGATTCCAATTTTCTTTCTTTCTAAGAATTAGAATTAATATAATATGCAGACATTTTTGTAACTTCTCCTTAATGAAATGAAATAAAATCATATGTTCCTGATAAAATGTTAGCCTAAAGAGCTAGAGAAGTTTAGTTTATTTGGCTCAGCTGTTTCTGTCTCCTTTATCCAGTTCTTGGAGGTTATTGATCCTATTTAACGCGGACGACATGTTGCATGTGACCAGTGCCGCTGAGTAAGACTGTGGCGTTACTGTCTGTGTTGTTGTGCACATGACATGACTGTTGTGCAGAGCATGCATGTAAATATGACCGGTACAGAACTGGATATCTGATGCTGATCAGCCTGTCACCGGTCACAGCGGGTCAAGCTGAAAACCGGACAGTGTCGGTCTCTGGCTGGTCGATGAGTGATTCACGAAATGAAATGTCTTTGTACAGCAGAGATGTCCTTGCTTACACTTTATATTTTACAGACTTGGGAAAACATCTTTGTTTGGTACAGACACTATAATCATAATATGTTTTGTAATGAAAATGAGAATAATGATGCAAAAATGATCGTACCCTATATCGCAATTGCAATATCAGTTAAAATAACTGCAATTAGATATTTCTTCAAAACCGTTCAACCCACACATACACCCTGTGCAGATCAGTTTTTAATTGCGTATTCCCACTGATGGTATGCTGTTAACCAGCTCTGCTCGAGCTTATACAAATGTTAAACTTAAAATTTCATCACAAGGGTAATGTGTTGAATTCATTTAAACAGGTAATTAATGCCACTGCTCAGAGGATCCTTAATTTAAAAAAAATGAGCAGCAGTTTTATCTGAAAATGTTTTTTCTCCTAACTAGTGAAGAAAGTTTGTTTTATAGATGCAGTGAAAAAGCAGAAATATTAGAAATCTGCATCTGCTTCAGTGTAACAACTTGAAAATGATTTTGTTCTCCATCGCTATCCCAAAAATCTAACTTTGGAATAAAGACAGGAAAAGCACAAACTTAAGCTCATGCATGTTTATACCCTTTTATTGACTTCCTCTTTAAAGGCTTCCCACGGGTCTCTAAAGCTGGAGTGTAGATACTGAATGCAGGCATATTTGCAAGTGAAGGTGGGGGATAAAAGCATTGAAACTCATGTCCTCATAAAGAGGGATCAGCAGTCTGAACGGGAGCTGCATACCGATGCAAGAGATGCCAGTGCTCAGAGCCAGAGAGCATGCTTTGCTGGAAAAAAAAAAAAGAAAAAAAAAAGAGCCTTAAAGCCGCTAAGCTGAGAGCAAGAAGGGGAAAGGAAGAGAAGGTGTGAAGCAGGAAGGCTCACAAACTGCAAAAAGCAGAGAGAAGTGTCATGGTGTAATGTAAGATATATCTGCTGTTTCCTTCACCTGCCACGACTGCGAAAAGTAAAAGGAGTTAATGCAGTTTTTAAATAAAGGTTAAAGCATCACACGTGAGAACACACTCTCACTTCATAGATTAGCTCCGATTCTGCCTCTTTTTGAAGGAAAAATTGTGCTTTTCTTTACAGATTTATGTGAACTTAAGATTTGTAAGGTAGTTAAACATAAAGCCAAGTTTCAGCGAGCTCGCCTTCTTAAGACGAGCATTAAAATGAGCAAAGATAGATGACCTCCTCTTCAAAGAGACTGCATTACGTTGGGAGTTGTCTTTTATGGAAAGCGTTCCACCACCTGCTGACTGCTGCATGAGCGTGACATTCTGAAGGTGTGTTCGAGCATGTTTGGAGCAGTTTATTCCAACCCCGAAGCATTATTATTTCAGTTCGGTTTGTTTTGGCAGGCATGAACTGTGCCTCCACTCTGCAAGTAAAGTAACTGCTCAGAGAACGAAGGTGCCGACACTGTGCAACAATCTCGCACTTTTTCTTTTCATGTTTGTGAAAGTGGAGCAAATAGCTTCTTAAAATTACTTTTCGTTATGTACAAGAACTAACTGTTTGACACAGTATGTGTCTTTGGTAGAGTCAAAATGACAGAGTATAAATCCATAAGCGTCCTAAGATTGGTCCTAGAGGGGGTAGGGAACCAATTTAGGGCTCCAGACTGCGACCATTTAGTCACATTTTGCAACTATTTTTGGAGACAGTACAACTAAATTTTATAACTAGGAGCACCAGTGTGACTTTTGTTTCTTCAGTTTCTTATTTATGCTCATGTTGTTATTCATTTATCTCAGTCTGTTCTGTATGGGTGGGACAAACTGTTTAAAAGGAGGGAGGATGGTAGTGGGAGCACTGGGAGTCAGGTGTGACTGTGCGGCAGTGACAACTGGTTTACATGTCAGGTAGGAGGGCAGCTTAGAAGAATTTTGCTCAGAGCCGTGGGGAGTTGCATGTCGAATGAAGTGGTGAGCCTAAATTTTGTGCTGCTACTAAAATTTTCAGTAGGTAGAAGCAGTGGTTAAAGCAATGGTATTAAGCCAAATACAAAATTTATAGTGTCTCTGTTCTAAGTGTTGGGAGGAAGGGGACTTTTCTTGAACAGTGCAATGACAATGCTAAAAATCTGTAATTAATTAGTGGACGATGTGGCTTTAAATAATATTTTTGTCATTTTTAGGCTGTTTTGCAATACACAATATCTATCTTGATATACACATTTTCTCTAAAATAACTCGCCATAAATTCTTGAATAGTGCAAACATAAAATGATAGTAGGGCTTGGCAGTGTGGACAAAATGAACCTCTTTAGAGGTATAGCAGACATTACCAACAGAAAACTAGAGTTGTTGAGCTCCTCATTGAGTCAAAAACAGCTGAAAGTGAGAATCTGGTTGAGTTTGTTTACAATATCACCATCTATAGGAAGAGGATGTTTTTTTTCCCCTCAATCCACTAAAATTCACTGCGGCAGAGGTGTGATTTGCCTGCTTATACCATTCATTGTCAGCTGTGGTGTTGTGAGTTGCGGCATCCTGTTCAACGGTCTTGATCTTTGGGGAAAATTGGGTGTGACTGACACAAATAATTCCACATGGCTGTTTCAACATATACAAAACACGACTGGTGTTAATTGGTAAATGATTTAATCTTTTTGCCTGAGCATGGATGAAAAATGCCAACTCGAAGCACCATTTGCTGTTGGAGCTGCAAACACGACGTCCATATGTACAGTGTAAAAATAACCTCCAGCAGGATTCGGCCAGCAGGGAGCTTTAGGAAACGTTTCTCTAATTTGGCTCCTATTGATCTATAGACTTCTTAAAAGAGGGAGGAGGAGGGAGACTTTCTGCAGTATTTTATTTTATAAATAGTTAGGATCTTACATGAAATGGTAGAGAGCTGTGTGGACCATATATGTGATGATACATTGATTTTACTGTGTGCACTGAAATAAAGAATCAAAGGTGCAGTTTATTTTATAAAGACCGCTGTAGTTAAACTATACATTCTGTGCAGTTCAGTTAATTCAATTAATTTGCATATGTTTAACTATACCTGCTGGTGTTTAAACAAATGTTGGACTTGCATTCATTACATTTTAGCACGAGAGGGGTATGCTGTATAATTGTTGAACAGCCAATTATCACCAATGTGTCACAAGGTCCTTCAATTTAAAATCGGGTCGCTGACCCTCTGGTCTGAATATCTAAATCAAACACCTGCAGATGTGCCTAGTTTTAGCAGGGTCATTATCTTTCTAAAAAATGGCAAATTAGGATACTTGTTTTTTGCAATTATTCCGTCAAAGTGACTGTGAACAGAGCTTGAAGTCAAAATTACTGGAGATGTTCCAAACTCAAGCACATATGGGGAGGAAAGAAGGAAACAAGACGGTCAAAGTCAGACCTGCACACACCGGTGATGCAAGCTGCTATAGTGCCAACATGGACAGTGTTGAAACAGGAAAACCTGCTTGCTTCCAGACAGTCAGTCCATCTTTTTTTCACATAAAGTTGCAGTGTCAAAAGCTTTAATATGGCTCTAATCCAAAGGCGTCACAGCCTGCAATGGTTTTTGTAGTGTGGTTGTGCCTCCTTAACTTCACCCCACAGATCTGTAAGTCTTGACCACTGGCCATAAATAAAGATGGACGATGCGCCTCTGCTTCCTCTCACTGTACAAAAATGAAACCCTGAATATCCCGGATACGAGCGCTTCCATCTTGTCTTGCCGTCTTGTGACGTCATTTGGAGTCTGCAGTAGTGATCCAGGTGGAGCTGCGGCCGACTCAATTGTCAGCGGAGCTCAGCTGTCAGTCATTACGTGAAACCCCGTCTTTATATCATCAAATAACTGATTGAAACCAAATTGATCAGAAAAATAAACACTTGAACAAACATCAGCATGATAAGAACTGCTTAAAATGACAGAAACCATTTTTGGGAAAAATGTATTTGATGTGTACTTCGATGTTTTAGTTTGGCCAGTTTCCCATTATTTTAAATGGGTGGATAGAGCAGAATTTATGACCTGTACTGCAGCCAGCCACCAGGGGGCGATCAAGATGTTTTGCCTTCATTTCTAGGGAGCTGTCATGTCATCCATCTTTGTATATGGAAATAGTCTTGACCTGAACAGCTGACAAAGATGGATATATGACGTCAGTGTTCTTGTTTAAGCTTTATTGAGATGGCATTCTGATGTTACATGTCGTCAAGCTCAGTGTGTTGTGCAAGACGGATCTCTCTTGTATTCACCAATGTTTGTTCGTAAAAAACATTTAACTTTATCAGCTGTTACCCCACCCCTGTCATTAGCCAAGCTTTCTGTCCCTCTGCTGGCCAAGATATCAAATCTAAAATGCTGTTCCTGAGAACAATACAGTGCAGAATGTTTTAATTTCTGCAAGTCAGGGCTGCAATTAACAATTATTTTCATTATAGTTTCATCTGCAGATTATTTTCCAAATTAACTGATTAAGAAATGTAAAAAAAAATAGTGAAATAATGCCCATCAGAATATTTCAAAATTCTTTTGTCTGACCAGTGGTCCAAAATTTACAATCTACAATGATATAGAATTGAAAAGCCAACCCAAATTGATGTCTTCTTTTTTCCAAACAGTCCAAAACCCAAACACCCTTCATTTAGGATCATAAATGACGAAGACAAGCAGCAAATCTTTCCATTTAAGAGGCTGCGAATGTGTGACCTTCTTACTCAAAATCACTAAAACGATAAATATAAAACAGGTAAATGATTTTCTTTTGATTGACTTTTTGACCAGTCATTGCAGCTCTAATATGGCCGTTCATGTAATAACACACACTGTTGACATTTCAGTCTAGATGCATTTAATCTGTAAAATAAGACACAGAAAAAGAGCATTAATTCAGTACTAACTGGTCGGGGAATCACTGGTTTGAAGAACAGGGAACAATGGACCCAGTGGGACCAGTGACGAGAGCTGACACTAGCTTTGCTCTCAGTCTGAACTTTGAGCCCGATGAGAGTCCTGCCTTCACCGTGGTCAGCTATACCTGCTCTCTGTTGTAATACCACAGGAAAGATGTACTATTTTGGATTGTGCTGCTGAAATAGCAGGATATAAAGCCAGGATGGACCCTACAATAAGCTCTTCTAATGGCCAGTCTGGATAGACCCTTCCTTTTGTGGGCTCAGAGATGATTACACATTTAGTATCCTCCTATACCGCTGGAGTGTGAGGACATCCGGCGTGTACCAGGTGACCTTAACTACTGGAGCTGTAACATCCCCCAGATAATGACCACTCTGAACCCCAGGAGCAGGCCTCATCACCCCATAAATACAGGGACCATATGGACTCGCGGTGGAAAGCTGCAGACAGTCACTTTTCAAATGGACGCATACTTGTAGGAGGCTTTTGTGCCGGGAAAAAAGACTCGGTTGGCATTTTCACAGGTTCATGAAGACTGTGTTTTGTGGAGGCTGGAGTTCAGTTCGATTGGCCAAATGGCAGATGTCTCTGAAAGTGTAATGCAGTTTCTCTGTTGTGTCAACCTGAAGAAAACGATATGGTCAGATATACGGTACTGTCTAAATGTGTGCTTGTGGGAAAAAGTGTTAAAGTGCCTCGTTCAGGCCAAAGTCAGGGTCGTTGTGAAACAGATAATTTCTGTTTTCCAACTCGGTAAGTTTACCAAAATGGCAACTGATTGGAGGTTTAGAACATGAAATAGATTTTAGATTTTAGATTTTTTTTGGCAAAAAAAGTGACAAATGAACATAAACGGCAAAAATTCAGAAGAAATAAATAATTCATGTCCATAAAGGAGTAGGAAGAAGTGGATACTTATCAAGCCCTATCGCTTTTTTTATATTTCATTGATAAACTGTCTGAAATTAGCACCATAACTAACAAATATTTTCATTGTCAATTAATCTGATGATCATTTCCTCGATCAGTCAATTAATTAATCCTGTTCATCCCAATCTGTCCGTGTGCTCTTCATGTTTTGACTTATTTTTCAAGCCTTTTCTGTAATGATGATTTTCATTGTCGATTAATCTGTCGATCATTTTCTCGATTAATCAATTTATCGTTTGGTCCCTGTCAGAAAATGGTGCAAAATGTTGATCAGTGTTTCCTAGAGTCCAAGATGACGTCCTCAAATGTCTTATTTTGTCCACATCCCACAGATATTCAGTTTACTGTCGGAGAGAGGAGTAAAGAAACCAGAAAATATTCACATTTGAGAAGCTGAAGTCAGAAAATTTGGGCATTTTTTTAATAAAAAATGGCTCCAAATCATTAATTGATTATCAAAACAGGTGGGGAATCATTTAGTAATCAATTAATTGCTGCAGCTCTATCTGAAATGTTTGAGTATTTTTTGCCCTTTCACCAAACACAACTCAATCAAATGTTAACACTCATAACACAGCAAGAGCAAATAATCGGAATAAAACGAAACAAAACAAAATATAAAAAGGAGGTGTTCTGAAACCCAAAACGTGGCAGCAAAGGAGCCGTTCGGAGCTCACACAAACATCAGCGTGCAGATATTTGTAGACGGCACAGCAGCACACGGCCCACAGGTCAGCGAGCCTCGGACATGATGCTTTGAAAGAACAAATTCATCACTATGAAACCATTCAGGATTTTCAGAGCTTGGAGATGATTAAAAATTCAAATGCTTTTTCTTTCTAAAGGGCAGCACGGTCTACGAAGTCTTTTTTTCCCCCCCAGTATGTACAGTTTGAGGCCTGACTGAAGGATCACTGTGGGAGGCGCAGCTTCATGTAGAAGGAGGCTCTCTGGACACAATTGCTTTTTGTGGTGCAGACCAACCAATTCTGTGAGGCTTGAAGCGCTGATATGACTCAACCAGGAATTCCAATCTAAAATCTGAAGGTTTGTTTCATATCTATAAAGAACCTGAAGGCACAGAGTTCTTTATTACACCAAGTGGATTATAAGATGTTACTTGGACATTTTGTTGCATTTTTTTTTACCTGCATCAGTATCAGAATTTTAAATAAATCATTTTAAATAATAATGTAAAAACATTTGAGATTTCTCTGTAATATTTTACAATACTTTTAGCGCCATACAACCCTAGAAACACCTAGAAATGGTTTATTACAAAATGCTCGACATAATTACATTGTGGGGACTGTAATATCTGGACTATCTTCATGTTCAAGTGTCTTTGAAATGATATATATAAGATAATTACACGTTGGATTCAAAAGCAGCTGATTGGGATACAAATATTAGGATTTAACACCACAGTCTGGGGTTCTCATCCACACTTGCTCCAATTAATGTGAGGAAATGTCATAATTTTTGCGAGGTTTAGGGAATAATAGCACTTAATTTTGATTAAAGGAGAAATGTGTAATATATTTATGGTGCTAAATCATAAAATGACCATGATATATTGAAAAATTGGCTTCTTTCGCTACAATGCTACAGCCAGCATGTCCTCCTTCTTCTCCTGCTTCAATCTATTTTAACACACAGTCGATGGCTCCAATTCACTGTTTGAGCTGCAGTACTCATTTTTGAACGCTCTGAGTCTTACATATTTCTCCTTTACATATTAAAAGATAAATCTTTTGAATATCGCAGTCAGAGCACGTGGAAAGTGTATTGCTAAGTTGCAATTTTGTCGGAAAAGAAATGAAATATGTTCTCGGTGAACATTTAAATGAAAGGCGCAGTATTAAGGTTTTTGTGACTTGCCTTACTTGATATGTTAATCAACAACAATTCCTTTTTATATTAATAGAAAACGTATTTCGATTGGTTTTACGTTTGCCTCAAGATGTAGTTGCTGTTGCAAATTACAGTAGTTGTAAATAAATGTCATTTATAGACACCATAGCAAAAAAAAATCCAACTGATACTAATTTTATCGGAGGAAAACGTATTCATCCTAATATTTTTGACAATTATCCACATAAGTATGGAGCCTCACTTGTTGATTTGCTGACTGAATGAGCTTGAGACCGACAGAGAGAGGAGACAGTGTGTGTTTGCATGTGTGAGCATTTGCATTGGCGCTGTCTGTAATGTGTGTGTGTGTGTGTTTGTCGTAGTCTGTGCATGTGTGGGTAACCTGGATAACATCACAGCGACTGTAGTCAGGTTTACATTATTGATGCAACCTTGTGCTCAACCGAACATAATGCAAACTGGATGCAACAGTCCCACGACTAAACTCCGTCTGACCTCGTTTACACCTGTATTAACATCTGCCTCTGGATACGTTATCAGAGTAACGGCATCTAATCACAGGTCTCTGCAGCTCACCTCTCCGCTACCGATCAGCTTATCTTGATTTTTCCCACATTGTGATCGGATCTCAGAGTGCAAATAAGGTGGGTGGAGCCAGGTAACAATAGGGGAGACCGGGGACAATTGTAACATTTTTTACTGACTATATACAGTACTAGAGAGTAGAAGATGAGTAGTGTACACTAATACACTACTCATCTTTTGATATAAGAAACATAATTATGTGCAATAATTAATCAAATAATTTATATATTTTTACTGATAAGGACAATGAGCCATATTAACCTACTTTATCTTAAATAAAAGCACACATAGTAGTAATCAGATTACTGCTGTAGTATCTAATACCGTTACTGAAGATTATTTTGCTACGTGGTTCAAATTCTTTCTAGCAGCTGTCAGGCATCATATGCATTCAGAGCAAAAGTCTTGATCTTTTTGCAGAAGTCGAGGTGACTTGTAGTAACTACTGTAGATTTTAGTTATTTGAATTGAGTTAAAAGTAATTTTACATTTAAATAGAGCGAAATGACAGAGAATTGTGTCAGCACAGACAAAAAGGTGCTTACATTGGGCCATGTGGCTCAGGGACAACTGTGACACAGTGTTACAATTGACCCTGCTAGGTCCCGCCCCTTTTTGCTCTGTGCTCCAATGACAGTTGAGCACGTTTGGTACCTCGGTCAACTTTCTCCTATCCTGTTTTTTGGACTTCAGTGTGCTATCTGCTAGGCTCATCTATGTGGGAAAGAAAACAACATTTTTTTAAAAGGGTTAAAAAATGTTGCTGGGGAACCTGTAAAAGAGTCGTAAGTGTCATATTTGTGCTTTGAACAAAACCACTGTGAAATAATAAAAAAATACTGTTTTATTTCTCTGATTCACTGGCTTTCACGCTGCCACTGCTCTTCAGTCTCTTTGACCGCCGCTCCGCCCTGTCTGTCCCTCAAAGAAAGGGACACAAACCTTGGCATTGCTATTTTAAAGAATAAACTGCAGCCAGACCCAGACGTTGAAGCTGGTTACACACAATAAACCAAGGGAGGACACAAGTGGGAGAGTATCATCGTTTGGTCCTTAAACCCTGCATGCATAGCGCCCTTTTTCAGAGATTTTTCAGGCTGAGTTCGTCCAACTTGGACTGATGTTGTTTATCAAAAATGCTGGCAAAGCATATCTTCAGACAGTTACAGCTGAAAAAAAGGTCTCCCCCACACTAACATGGTGCTTTCCAGCCCAAGTGAAGCGATGCTGCTTTACTCGATGCACTGCTTGTTTTTGCTCTGTGTGGTTATCTGTGCGTCCTCATCACTACAGAGCCACATCCTTGTTCACACTCAACAACAAAAAAACCCCATCCCAGAATCCCCAGTATTCCCAGAACAGGGAGTGAACTTCTTCTGAGGGTGGATAAAGTCTGTTCCTCTCAGAATGTTTTTTTTTTTTTCACTTGTTGGCAAAGAGTGAGATGAGTTGTTGGCACTTGAGGATGTCCTGCTTCCTGCTCAGTGTCTGTGTCAGAGTATAAAAAGGAGATGGAGGAACAGAGCAGGGAAACTATTATATCAATGGAAATATAGGACATTAACACAATTTAGTGAGTTTTGAGGGTGAACTTTTACTATGTTCTTATATTATTACAACTGGAAAATATCACAATACTTCTATTAAGTCTTTTAAATATCATGATTTACGATTACAAAAACGAATCCATAGTGAGTCTTGACACTTCATCAATATGATCACAAAGAGCACAAGACAAAAAGCACTGCAGCACCGAGTGGAGAGGATTCAGGTCAGTTTCGTTACAGACCTTTAAATGTAGCCAAAGAGTTTCACAAAAATGGAAACCAATATGTGTCATCACTGGGATTTATCACATGAAAAAAAAGTAATAATGTGCAGAGTGCGAGTGTAACTGATGATACTTGTAATTCTGTCTGACTTTAAACTGTTCTCGGTGCTCCACTTTTCCCAGTTTCCAAACACAATCAGTGAAACACAATCAGGATATTTTAAGATATTCTTCTCGAACACTCTGCACAGGGCTGATCCTGAATTACTTACACTTTTGCCAATGGCAACACAGGAGCACTAATAGGAAATGTGGGTTTTCAAGATATTCTTAGCTCCGCAGAGGCTTTGTCGAATTTATCCCAGATTGACAGACTCCAGTGGGATTTTCACATTCACTGAGACTATACCTGAAACTATAACCCACTGTCATTTCTTCACTTTGAGACCGGAGTTAACACAGAAAACGGTGTAAAGTCGATACACATTTGATCAGGTGCCAACGCCTCGCTGAGGATCATGGAAGACAAGTTTAACATTCAAACTCTTGTGCAGGCTTGATGAGTCTGAGTCCGGACTTTTAACCAAGTGTTACCATGATGTTAAGGTTGTAATGGGGTAATGTTTGATAGCTAGTTAGCAGTACACAACATTCAGGTTACAGACCATTTGCAACAGCATTCACAGAAGAAAATGAAACAAAATGAAACGACATGTACTAAGCTTTCATAAGACATTTTAGAGATGATTGGATGTGTTTTGTTTTCAAAATTATTTGCAGTGGAGGTTTTTCAGAAGGTCTCAAACCCAAACCCAAAGACTTTTCAAGCATCTTTCTGCTTTTGGAAGTCATTGTATCTCTTTCCTTTTCTCCAGCCATAACTGTAAAACAGCTGAAGGCCACGGTTTTTGAGAAAAAGGTGTTGTGTGTGTGAGATATTCTGGTTCCAAAGTTGGACATTTGGACAGGATGTTCACTTGGCATGTTTATACCAACAATATCGTGGCTGGTGGCCTCTCAGGCGTCGTGACTTTTTGGGGGCCGCTACTTGGACGATACCCTGACTGTTGTCACATTCAAAGGTAAATGAATATACTATAATACAAATATAAAATATCAATAAGGGATGAATCCAAACATCACCTGGGTCAGCTTCATCATTTGCATGCTCCAGCTTTGCTTTTTAAATATCTGATGAATTAATGGCACAAAAACAAACGACTCATCGTCAGTGGAGTCAGATACACCTTCATTTCCAGAGTGACTGTCATCAAAACACTTCAAATATTAAAGAAACCGCTGCTCCGCACTAAACTTAAGGTCTCTGGTGAGCCTATAAACCTTTTAGAGAAAAAGATGATAAAAACAGCGCTTTTATCATTTTGACATTTTGACTCCAGCAGCACATTTTTCGAACAAATAGTTCGAGGAGCTGAGTGCTTAATTGAATTAAATGAATGAATTATACAGATTGTAATATAGTCCCTGAACGACAGTGTGAATTGGGGGGGGTCAACCTGATATGTTAAGATATTTTATGTAATAGTATTTATTTATGTAGTGAATAAATACAAGTTTTGTGACAGAAAGAAAATCGTGATAGTTTCCTGCAGTGATAAATGAGCTCCACAATGAGAAGTTTAGTTGTTAAGTCAAGTTAAGTCAGCTTTATTTATGTAGCACGCTTCATATGGTGGGCGTAAACTCAGCGTGCTTTACAAAGTGCGTTGCTGCAAAGTATTTCAAGTTATTCTTTTTATTGATTGCATTACAGCATGGGGATGAATGGGAAACGTGTCCCAGAGTAGAAAGTACACACATCACGGCAATGACCTCATCCTGCCGTACACACACACACACACACACACACACGCTGCTGTTTGATATGCCTGGTAATGATGTGACATTTTGTGAGGGAACATTACATTTATTGCATGAAAAGTAACACGTTTTTGACCCACGGTCTCGAGCAGCAGACGCTGTGCTGAATGGCTTCCATACAGCATTTTGGCCTTTGCAAATTATTAATAGCTGCGAAATTCTTTGCTTTAAGAGGGAAATAAGTTAATGCATTATTGCCGTGAATTAACAGAAACCATGGAAACGGCAAGATTCTGTCATGAAGTCAAAGAGCAGCTCTTCAGAATCATTTCCATTCATTGACTTAGTACTTAAACATTATAGCAGATCTCTCCAAAGAACAGATCAGCCACAAGCAGCAGCATACTGTAGTTTGCTTTAATTATTCACTGTACCATTATTTTGACTTAATGATTTTCTTACCTTTATGTTATACTGACCCAATTATTTGCACGAGCTCAGTATTTCAGTAATTGAAGCAGTAAAGACTGGTTCCGACTGCTAATTTGCATTAAAATGAAATTTACTTTTAAGTGAACCTCTAATGGTTGAAAGGTTTGAATATACAGTATAAAGTATGCAGATCGCTGATTATATCAAACAGCGCAGAGCCGCAGCGAATCCTCAGAGGTCGTTCAGAACAGGGAGGATGAGAAAAATATAACTCTGCTGTTTTTTTCCCTCCCATATTTTACATGTATAGCGTTAATGAAAGTGATGGGTGTGGGAGAATATAAAGGCAAAAGTAGTTAAGATGATAGATTGTTTAATCATTGCTAACATTTAATGTACCCTACAACACCTTGAAAAACAGCAGATTGAGGCTGTCGGATGATATGAAGCCACGTTTAAGCGATGATGTTTTTTTGTTTTTTTTTTTACTCTTGACAGAATCTGCACCTAATGTCAGTGTAATTCATGTAAATTAATTTCTTGTAAGTACAGTATGATCTGTAAATTTATACACCACATTGCTTTAAGTGTAGCAGCAGTGGGTCTGCTGGGTTGTACATAATGACGCCGCACCAGATTAATCACAACATGCCTCTCTGAATTTAGAGGCGAGTAGTCAACCTTTTCATTTACTATCAAAACAATTCATTCTATCTCTGGCATTAATCAGGACTTTAAGGTCCTGTCTCAGAAAACGTGGTGGTCTTGTGGAACTATGTTGCATGGACAGTGTAAATGTTTAAGTCCTGCACAGAGGAGGACACGTCGTGCATGAATACTCATCACTTTTTTTGTGTGATGTTGCATTTCTTGCTATTTGGTGAATATGAATTGCATGGGATCATCACTTTTGAATGAATTAATAGAGAGCCACTAATGAATCAGGGACTTTGTATGCATTAACAGATGCCTCATGGGTGTGCCTTTTCCTGATATATTTTTTGAAAGTTTAAATAAAGGCTTTAAGCTAAGGGAAAAAAAAAAAAAAACAATCCCCTGAATGCTTAGTCAGTAGCACACAGCCCGTGATGCGTTTCTTCATGTTTTTGATTTCGCATTAAGAAAAATGCGGCATTTTAATCTTCTTAAAGACTGAATACAAGTCTCCTCTCTAAAGCCGCCACCACCAGGGTTTTCCCTGGATTTCTTCAGACAAAGGTGGCACAGGCGGGAGAACGTGTGTGACATAAGTGGCTGTACACGGTTTGAGTGTGCACCTTAAGAGTGACCTGCTCTTATGTGACAAAAAAACAAAAAATCACTATTTCACTTTTTGCTTGGCAACTTCAGGGCAGATAAAGAAACTGAAGAGAAAAGGGTACAGAGCCTGATATTGAAATAAAATCAAAGCATTTATTTTTTTATTCAAATATCATTTAAAATAAATGAATCATACATAGCAATTAAAATAGGTGAGCTACATGAGACCAATTTAGTATAATTGTATAAGTATAATTGTTGAAAATAACTGGTTTGTGTCATTCAAACAGTAATTTATTGGCAGCCTCTAAATGAAACCCCTGTCTTTAACAGCGAGGGCTCAGAGGTGAACTAACTCATCTGAGGGTGTTTTCACACCTGTAGTTTGGTTCATTTTGTCCAGAGCAGTGGAAAAAAACGTGGAAATCGAATCTGTGACTGACAGACGTTTAAGCAACGCTTGTTGTGTTTAATCAGGTAGTAATAAAAAGGAGGTGTCTTGTATAGTGATAATTGAGGACTTATTACTGTGGAGTCACTGTCACACACTTTTTAATGGAAGTAATGAACACACAAAGCACACAGATGTGGATACAAGCACAGCAGTGATTTCTAAAGGAACTGTCATGTACTGGTGTTCAAAAAGTGGCTACTACTTCATTTACCACTTCAGATAGTACTCCCTCAACATATGGGGGGGCTGATCAGAGCTGATAGTGACACTATTAAAAAAAAAGCCAAAAAAAAGTGATTTCCTTCTCTTATCAGACAATATAAAGAAATGTCTGCACTTTTTCAGTGAATAATTTTTGAGTTAATAAAAAATCCTGCTTGCTAGTGATGATAGTTTGGATATTCAAACTGATTTTTGCAGGACGCTCTGTGTCACCCAACCAGTCAGTGGTCAGCAACACACTGCCAAGCGCTAATTATTTAGTATCGACTCGGCTTTTCCATTGTCACTTTTGTCCGTGCCGATACAAACCATGTTGCGCTGAGTCGAGTCACGTCTGAGATGGACCTCCTCTGGAGTGGGACCAAAGCTGCGCAACTAGTGCTAAGCTCGTCTTCAGTTAAAAGACACACACCCTTTAAGCGGGTAGCTCTGTTGTAATGGAGATGCAAATCCCTGCCATGCTGGGCCGACCGAGTCAAATCAAGCCAGCACATGTGGACAGAGGTTGACAGAGGTACCAGGTACTATCCCTAATGGGGGAAAAAAAAGCAAGTACAGTCGAGTCAAACCGTACCGCGCAGTGGAAATGCGGTTTTAGCAGATGAAATACAGTAACAATGTCTGGGTGTGTCCAAGTCTAAGCAACATGTTCAACTGCTAACTAATCAATTTATGATATCGTATTCATTCTCTAAGCTACATTTTTATGACTTGTTTTTTTTCTTTATTACATTAATTTACACTTATTTCCCCTGCCTGCACCAAATACCACCCCCATCAGAGCTGCAGTCTGCTGCTTTCATCTCCTCTGATTGTGTGTACACACACACACACACTGTAGCTCCATATAGAAGCTTCCAGCAATCTTTTGTCCTGCGTTATTCAAAAGAAATTGGATTTATGTTTTATTTTATATACATTTATAATTATAGGACCATAAGAAAAGAACTAGGACATTTGTTTATAGGAAGGTAGCCCTTCTTAATGCCATATATCAGAATTGATGGAAGCTGTTTCTTGCATTAAAGCAAGCGAACCCTCTTCTTTTACCCACTTGTACCAGAAGAGCAGCTCCTCTGTGAGATGAGTAGACCTCGTCATTCTGTGGTGCACACTCAAATTCTTCTTCATGTTACATTATAATCAAATCAAGCACGTATTTCCTTTGCTGTATCCTTAAGGATACTGACAGGAAGGATCTATTTTCATAATCTCTCAGCAGGTGATCATGTTACACCTTCACTTCCATCTTTCTTCCATCAGAAACCTTAAAGATAAATCGATTTACCTGAAAGCTCCCCACGTTTAAAAAAAAATACATTTACAGTAACGCACTCTCCAGTGACTTTTGTTTCAGTCATCTGTCACTGTAGGGATTTTTGTCATTTCAGTAAAGAAAAAAAAAATACTTGCTTGAGAATTTCTTCCCAAATTAGAGCTGACACTTTTGCAGAAATGTAAATATTGAACTTGGAGGTCACGTAGCCCCGTATGTGCACACAGTAGATGTTTGACTGTGAAAACAAAACCTCTGGAAATGCTAATGAATGCAACTTCTGGTGAAGTTTTCAATAACTTCCCGATTCTGACTCTTTTGTTACCTTTACACCGGCCACCCACATGGTGCTTGAGGGAAATGTAGTTTCTTATTGGTTTGTTTGGGGAGCTATCTTACAGTCAATTGAGAAACCCTGAACACACAGCGAGGAAAAACAGTCTCTTTGTTAGATTTGGTGGCAAACAGATCCACAGAAATGGTGATAGTGGGTCGTGAAAGCTGAACCTTCAACAATTGTTAGATTATTCCTAAAATCAGGGTGCTTAAGTGCTGTTCGCTCTGATTTGCTCCGTTTGAAAAGCTGCACAGCAGCAGCCTTATAGGCCTGTTTGTGTTCGTCGGTTACGTAATTGGCCTGCATTCACCAGAGATTACAGTGGGGTGCCTGTTGCTTCAGGTTTTCACTCAAGATCCATAAAAAATGTATGTTAGGCCTACATGTGGGGATCTGAAGGAACACTACTCACAGTAAAAATAATTATGTACATACTAGGGATGCCATGGTGAGGAAATTTCCCCACTGGTTGAGAAACTAGACATTTTTACAAGAATAAGAATCAAGAGTTGGGGGTTTATTAAGTAGGTTTGGAATGCTTTGACATATTGGTGTATGTCAGGCATGTCCAACCTATTCCATAAAGGTCCGAGTGGCAAGTTTGTGTTCTAACCAATCAACTGCACATCTGATTTGACTAATCAGCTGTTTGAAGTCTGAAAACTGTTGATTAAATGAGTCGAGCCTGATGTGCTCCGGCTTGGAAGGAATGAAAACCTGCAGCCAAAATAAAATCAAAACAAAACAAATGAAAATAAATATTTTAAAAGACAATATGTACAATATGGCCATTATTTAAATGAATGACTTTAAACAAAACGAACGCTCCAGTCGAGCTTTCACTGCAGGGCCCATTTTAGCAGCCTCACTGTTATGATGTGCTCGAAGGCGTGTTTGTATGTGTCGACATTTCATTAGACATCAAAGTTTCCCTATTAGCTTTGGGTTTAAATCTAAAACATTGTCACATGCAACACATTCACTCCTACTTCGTCAAGTACAGCAGCTTGGACAGTGGCCCCTCTGGTTTTGCACGTTCAGAGCTCCACAGTCAAATGAGCAATAATAAACGTTTGGGTAGACTTTCAAAGTAAAGGTACAGAAACTACTTGGTTAGGGTCAGGCTTGGTTAGGTTAAGTTCCATAACATGCGTAAGTGACGTTACCTAACTTGTGTTATAATACGTTGCGCAACTTAAATACATTCCATAACTTAAAAAGAAGTCAGTGTTGACCTCTGATTTCACACGGGACACAAAGGTCCGGGTCTCCTGGATTAAAGTCCTGTGTTTGTTTGACCTATCCATCCACTCCACCTCCTCATAACCTAGACTCTCTCACTCTTTATGCTACTGTTATACTAAAAAGTAACCCTAGAGGGGCACCTCCAGAAATGACACTAGTTTATGATTGCAGCGTTTGTTAAACTAAGTATTGATGACACACTTAGCATTTTACAAAGTAGAGCTTTTTTAATTCCAAGAAGGTGGGCGCTTATGTGTAAAACTGAACTAAATGGGTTTTATTTCTTTAAGAGAAATCAAAATGATGGTGGGGGCGGTGGGCAAATAGACTAATGTATTCGTGTATGCCCTAATACTGTATAACACTGACAACAGTGGCAAACCACTCAAATATACTCAAATAAATATACTTATCCTTTGAAGGCAGCAATAATCCAGTTATATGCTTAATTAATTGTGTCCCAGAATAATGAAAGATGCTTTTCGGATATAACTATTAGATTTAAACATTAATACCATCCACCCTAAGCCAGTTAAATCTGAAAAAAAAGAGATATTTTTCTCTTCAAAGTCCACATTCCTCAGTTTTATTTTGACAATTCTTTCCACAGTGGATCGATCTTAAAATACTGGCCGCATGTTTAGTCTGAATGAGCAAACAATGTTTTTAGAGAACTCTGATATAAGCCTGCTCGGTCAGCTGCTCTGTGCCAGTTCAGTTGAGATGCCAACTATCTGTCTCCTTTAACCGGCTCTGTGGTCACACATATCGTCTCATGTCAGCACAGGAGTTGTCATTAAGCTGTTTTTACATGTCTTTTGTCAGAGGACGTATGATAAAACGGTGATTTGAGCGACGTCTCCGCGCAGCAGCGCAGGGATCGCTGTTTACCTCGGTCTCGTTTAAAAAAAAAAGTGAGCATTGCAGCGTACCTCCAGACTGCAAACAACGTCAGTGTCACGTTTCTGAAATGATTGTCACTTGTAAATTGCAGATAAACTCCCTGCAGGCCTCTCGTACACTCATGCACGTATCGCACATGTGACGTTTGTTTTGATTAGTGAGATGTGTGAAAATAGTGTGAGATGAAACGATCTCGTGTTGCAGATCGCAGCCTGCATGTGGAAAAATTGGCGAAAGAGCTGAACAGAGAATATCAGAGTCAGATTCAGAACAGTCTTTATTGTCATTGTATCTGGGTACAAAGAAATGACTCCTGGCTTCTCTCTTTGCATCCAGAATTATAGAAACAAATAAAACAAAAGCATGACAAACAACAGATTTTACAAATTTAGATGGAGGTGATTGGTAAATTTGGAGAATGGACCGTGATGCAGGTGACACTAAAGAGCAGGAGGGGACAGAGTGGAGGTTTAACCAGCTGAGACACAGCCCTGTTTCTTACAAATTATGTGATAATTTGCACCAGTGAATACTTTTTGAAAGAAACATGATGTCTACCAAAATATGTTTTTCTATTAACACGATGAAGAAATGTTGTTAATTAATGTACCTGGCAAGTTGCAAAAATGTTGATGCTGAACAAAACGGTAAAATGTTCCCTGAAAATGCATTTCATTTGTTTTCTGCTAAAATAGACGATCTTGTCGTACACTTTCCAGTCGTTGTGACTTCCTTTATTTAGACTCAGAAATCACTGAGGACTCTTTTACAATGATGTCGAACAAACAAAGATTTAAAAGATACTATTAAAAATAACAAAGACACAAATAATAATAATAGATACAAGGTAAAAGAAAGCAATGAGAACAAATGTATGAATACTGCTCATAAGAATACAAGATACAAAATACTAAAACAATTCAAGTAAAACAGCTGCAAACAGAAGCAGTGTGGTTATTGATCATACCAGAATATAGATTTTTAGGGTGTGTGTTGTAAAAAGTTCCAGATGATGTCAAATTCACAGTAGGCCTTTAAATATGTAATTTAGGGTCTCATGTAGATAATAGAAAGCATCTGAAAAGTATTAGATTGAACCCAAATGTGAAATATTGTCATTTGTTTGTGTTCACTTTCCTGTGTTCGAATCGGGTGTCCTTGTGCTTGAACATTTACTATGAAAATTACAGAATTAATTCCGTGAACTAATCATTAAAAAAAAAAAAAATCCTTGTCAGTTTCTGAGTCGGTGCAACAAATGTTTTCTGCTCCTGCTGCTGCAGCTGCTGTCTGAGTCTGAGCCAAGTCAACACCAGGGAGCTGAAGCCGCTTCGTCACTCCAGACTCCTTTGACAGAAACAGTAATTTTACCTCTCAGAAATCGATATCAGTTGGAGTGTACGCTGTATTTTGAACATTTCGACGTTTTATTTTCCCCCGAAGCTGCAGTCTACACTCTCTTCACAGCCACAAGACTCCTCTGAAAAAAAACAGTCATTTTACCTCACAGAACACAGGAGTTGCTGTTGTACCAACTGTCTCGATCCACTGCAGGTAACAAAAACTAACATGTTAAAACACAATAACACAAATTAACTGATCAATGGAGGCAACGGTAATCCAGCAACTCCTGCAGTAAAATTTCTCTTTCTGTCAAAGGAGTCTGGTGGCGTTGAAAAGAGCAAAGACAGCCGCTTCAGTTCCCTGTTCAAAAAGGCTGTCTGACGCCAAGTAGCTGTGAAAATGTTACAAATGAATCATACACTTAAACTGATATCGATTTAAAATATGTTTTGCTGCTGACTCCATCTACAGCGGTCCACACACAGCAGTACGTTGCCAATATAGTCTTGACAAATGGTGTAAACAGGTGGTGGTGGTGGTGGGGGGGGGGTTTGACTAGATTTTCGAACAGTTATGAATGTTTATTTTCACTCAGATCCTTGTGGATGCTTAAAGAGAAACCAAACTTTATCATATATGCATTTTCACTATTTAAAGACACATTTCCAGAGGCTTTAAAAACACAGTTTCTGTGACGTTTCATTGTGGGCATATTTTAACCAAAGCAATCTAAACACTTCAGCAATACAAAAACGAGACTCCTCTGGTCATTTTTAGTAGTACTGTGTGTACTGTGTGTGTACTGTGTGTACTGTGTGTACTGTATGCACAGTCAACAGCGAGATGCAGACAGTCCTAAGATGTAAACCAGCTCACATTCAGCGCTGCATTGAGGGTCGTAGAAAAGCTCCAAGCAATATCCATGTTGGTATGCTCATTATTGCCACTGCTCTGAGTTTCAAGAGGGTGCTTATGCTTATCAAAGAGTGAATTATCAAGCATGACATAAACAGGCATAATTAGACCATCAATCAAGTAAATTAGTTATGGATTATCTCTCTGTAATTGACCCTTTTGTATCGAGGGTTCAAAGTGAAACTTAGCTGAAGGTTTTAAAAGTGGGCTGCGTGGCTGTGATTTATGTTTTCCTTCCTGCCTCTTATTAATACAGTGGAGGGTATCCTTTTGTATATGCTCATCAGATCCCAGCAATTACAATCTCTCCGGGCTACGCAGCTGTTGTTATTTTGTCCCCGCTGTATTCCCGATGACGGATCTCCTTGAAATGCGTCTGAAGGCTCGCAAAAATCGCACAGGAAAAAGGATGGACGTATGCTGGCTTTTTAAAAGCTGAATTATTTGATCATGAAACGGGGCTAGAGTCGGGTTTAAGTGATGAATCATAGGCTAATACTCAAAGGCAACGCTTGGCTGTGAGCAGTCGACACCAATATGGCACTTTCAGGATCCTGGAATGCTTTCTGGCCGGGCTTCTCTGAGATCTCTAAATGAACTTGACGTACTGTATCAGAGGAGATAACAACAAAAGAGCTGCCAATGTGCCGAGGTGATTTGCATCGAGGCACTGCTGGGCCTTCTGCTATACCTGAGTGAGCTCTCAGACAGGTTTCCAGACACTCTTTGGTAAAGCAAGCAGCAAGCCGGTGATTGTGACGTCTTGAGATGTTTACTGCAGAGCCGAGCAAGAGGAGGAGGCATGGAGGGGTTGGGGGTAGGGGGTTGAAGGGGGGCCAGTCGTGTGTCTCATCCTCTGTGTAGCCCCACGAGTCTGTGACTGTTGCTCGAAAAATCACTTGACCAGAAAGTAGAATGAGAGGAGAGTTGAGTGAGCACGTTGAGATCTGGGCGACATTTATTCAAATTGAAATGTGTTTCCTGGTGTAGTGGTTGTTGGGTCGACTGTATTCATGTATGTTTGCTCAGAGATGACCATGAATACATAAAAAACATAGACTGTTACAAATACTACTTTTTTTAAATGAAAATACAAGTCATTTTTTATTTAAAATACAAAAATACATTCTTCTAGAAGGATAGGGTGAATAAAGATGGTGATTTCATAGATCTGAAGTGGCCAATCAGGATAATTTGGTGATAGTGGGAGGATGCAAATTCAGGATGCATGCTGGGTGGTTGTTGTATAGTTTTGTTTTATTTTTCCACAGTTTAAAACTGTCTAAAGTGAAAATAAAATGACATTTAATAATGTGTTTTAAGGACAAATACTCAAATAAGAGCTGCAAAGATTAATCGATAAATGAATCACCAACTATTTTGATAATTTGTTTTGAGTCCAGCTTCTTAAATGTGAATATTTTCTCATTTCTTTACTTTTGTATGACAGTAAACTGAATATCTTTGGGTTGTGGACAAAAACAAGACATTTGAGGACGTCATCTTGGTCTTTGGCAATCACTTATAAACATTTTTTTTTTTTTCACAATTTTTTTGACATTTTATGGAACAAACAACTAATCAGTTAATGGGGAAAATAATTGACTGATTAGTCGACAGTGAAGATTTTGTCACTTGCAGCCCTGACATAAATACACAAGTATTTTGTTAGAAATTACACCTTTATACCGCCCAGCAAAATTCCAGTCACTAAATAGTAATTGAATATGTATATTTAATAAATCTTATCCTTAATCTAATAGTTCTCATCTCTGTGTATGAAGCACTTTGTGTCGCATTCTCTTTGTAGGAAAAGTGCTATCTAAATAAAGTTAGATTTTGCACTGATATCTTTGCTATACTTAAATTATTAAGTCTTGATTTGTAAAGATCAACAGACCATCAGTTTGTTGAAAGCTCATTTTGATTTTCAGTTTAATATTAAAACTGCAACACCCCTAATAAACTAGTTTTAATTAGGGCTGCACAGTTAATTGCAATATGATTGAAATTGCACTAGGGCCAAGTGCAATGTCCAAATCACAGTGTTAAAACATAATGTTGTCATAACAACAGAATCAGGACCAAATCCCAATTTTTTTTGTGTGAAAAAGGTAAAATGTGTGAGAAAACAGTATTATAATGAAGCAGAGATGCTCCTGCCTAAAAATCTTGTTCTCCAGATGAAAGAAAAAATATGTTTGTTTGATTCAGACCCCAACAAATGTCACATCATCTCGATTTTAATAGCTTTTTATTAAGTAAAAATCAAAATTGTGATGCAAAAAAGGATCATTCCCCCAATCGTATCACATATCAAAATCACAGTTTCTGACAGAATAATCGCAAATGACTTTTTTTTTTTTTGCTTTCTAGTAATTAATCTTACAAATGAGACACTACCAGCTAACCAGCTGAAGGGAACGATATTGTAAACATCACAATATACCCATTTAATATTAGATGTTCATAACAACCTGATAGCTTAATGTTGTATTGACACCTGTGATCATAATAAGCCAAACCAAAGTGTATAAATCTGCTCATTTGATGCCAAATAAAACTTTTTGACTGTTAAGATCTGCTTGTGACATGTTAACAAATATGTGATCAACCTGATACGTATACGTACAGCTGATGGACAAGACAAAGTACGTTCAGTAAGAATGAGATCTGAGGCTTAACAACACAGTGGGCTCACTATTTGGCAAGCAAATAGTATTTACAACATAGTTAATAACCAGATTATAAATAAATCATTTTATAAAGGTAGTCTAACTGTAAAATGGTATCTAATAAATCAGTTGATCAAAATATTTTTAAAGCCTCAAATTGAATTTATTCTACACTGCTCGATAACATTTTATCACAGAGCAAAAGAAATCCGGACGGCAGAGGTCAGGACTGCGAGATAGCGGTGGACCAGCAGCCATCACAGCTGAGTGTAATAGCACGAGACGGCTGTCAGTCAAGCAAACACCACCACAAACACACCACTCTAAATGCATTAATATCTTGTGAACAGAAAAGGAGACACATTTGAAGAAGTGGCATTAGCTATTCAGAGCCGAGCTTCTGCGGGAAAAAAAGAAAAAAACAGTTGACTTTGTATTTCTAGAGAGATGCTGGAAGTTTTCCCATTCACTTCAAAACAGTTTTATTCAGAGCCAGCATCTAGCAGCCATCAGGGAGCTGCATCTTAAGGCACTTCCACATTAATTTCAACATTCAGCCGTGGTTGTTGGCGCTCTAGGCTCAGTATGGCATCTGTGGACCTTGGCATTTCTTCTTGTCCTTTCACGATTACTGAAAGCTTCCAAAGTTTGGGGTTTAAAAGTTCAGCTGCAAGATTTTTTGACTAAATTTTGTCTTTTGTTTTAATTTCTGAATTTTAGTTGCATTATATAATTTTTTTTTTACCAAGCACACTCTGCCATCTTTGTTGTTGCATAAAGCCAGATTTAGACTGTTTGATGAAGTCCTGTTGTGTGAGCCCACAGTAACACATACTGTAAGACAGCAGATTGCCATTGCAGAGAAAAGTTTTCATCCTTCAGACTGCTAGAAGGGCTGCAACTACCGATTATCTTTTATCAATTTGTCAGTCATTGGCTGTTTGGCCTATAAAATGTCAGAAAATGGTGATTATTGTTTCCCAAAGCCCAAGGTCAAATGTCTTGTTTGGTCCGCAACCCAGATATATTCAGTTTACTGTCATAGAGGTTCAAAGAAACCAGAAAATATTCACATTTAAGAGGTTAAAATCAGAGAATTTGGAGTTTATCCCTCCGTGCCAAATTTAGCTGTGGCCAGAGGCATTGTGTTTTCTGGTTGTCCGTCCGTCTGATATCCCAAGCATGTTCGACAGAATTTCTTCAAATTTGGCACAAGAATCCGCTTGAACTCGAGGATGGACTGATTAGAATTTAGAGGTCAAAGGTCAAGGTCACTGTGACCTCACAAAACAGGTTTTTGGGCCATAACTTGAAGAATTCATAAGCTAATTAGAAGAGGTCACCCACCAGGCAACACAAGGTGAAGCACCTACTGCCACCACAACAATCAGGTGCAACCAGCAGAGATTTGTAAAGTTCCACCAACATTTACATGACCACCACATACGCTGTTCTGAGCTGAAACGAGCTCTCAGACTGGAGCAGTTGTTGATCACTTGTGGCCCCTGGTGGCCATTTAAGAAGAGTGAGGAGTCAGCTGTCTAAATAGTTGTGTATAAGTGTAACGGTATATTTTAGCAAAATGGAAGTAATCACTATACATGTGTTTCCAGTGAATAATATACAGTGTCTTCACTTAGAGACTATTTTTACAGAGGCGTACAGAGGACCGATAGAGAGCTGAACATTATGATGTGTCATACCTCGTAATTGTATCCTGTTAGATATTTGTGTGTAACTTTGTCAGAATTAGTGTGTGAATTCTTGAGTTACGGCTAAAAATGTGTTAAGTGAGGTCACCGTGACTTTGACCTTTTACCTTTGACCACCAAAATCTAATCAGTTCATCCTTGAGTCCAAGTGGATGTTTGAACAAACGAGGTTATGGCGACCTTGACCTTTGACCTTTGACTTTTGACCGGCAAAATCAAATCAGTTCATCCTTGAGTCCAAGTGGTCATTTGTGTCAAGTTTGAAGAAATTCATTAAGACGTTCTTGATAAATGGTGCTCAAAAAAAGGTTTTCCAAAAATTCCTTCAGCGTATAGTCACCAATGTGCATACACACATGCACACACAAAAAAAATAGGCTGATTGGTCCAGTAGAATTTGAGATTAGCTGCAGACAAGCTGCAGGTCCGTTGATCACTCACACACACATGCATGCAATTGCATGATCCCCACCAGGCGTGATCATCTTTACTTGCAGCTCTAACTGCAGTGAAAAGTAGTCATTCTGGTTGTTTTTAATATATTGCACTAAAAAGATTTTCTCTCTTTACTAGTTTGTGGCCTCTTGCTGTTAATTGTGTTACAAAGAAATCTACAAATCATATCTAAGCATAACAGCAGACAGTAGCAGCAGGAGCCAAATAAGAAGAAGTGTAAGGCTTCTGTCGTTTTTTTTTACACAATAGTCTTCTCAGCGTCTTAATTAATTTCATTTATTCTGCTTTTTATTAATGCATCCAGAAAGTGAACTATTCCTCTGTTAAGTCAGAACTTTTCAGCCCTATCAGCTCTGACAGACACGATCGAGCACTTTTTATATATCCGAGACAGGCTGACATTCAAAACTAAATGGCATGATGATAAAACTCGGTATTTGTTTGTCTGTCATGATGATGCATCTGTTTTAGAAAAGTGATCCCACGCATAGATCAAAACTTCTGCCTTAAAAAAAAAACCCACGTTGAACACATTCCACATCTGTTGACTGACTTAGAATTATGTTCCCTTCAGATAAAAACGGATAATGACAAGCACGTCTGGTGACACATCAGGAACTGAAACACAAAACCCATCATTTCAGACTTTCTTGTTTTAAAAGCGCTAATTTCATGGTGTGACCTATTTTCCATTTTTACCGTTTTTACATTCAGTGTAGCATGAGGTAATTGTGGAGCGCCAGTGTCTTCAGTATTGGATAACTGCTGTCCTGTGTTCCAGTTGTCAGAGTGGTGACGGTGTGTGTGTGTGAGAGAGTGTGTGTGTGTGTGCAGGAGCCTGCAGGGAAGGCCCATGCTGCGGATATCTGTCACTCACATTTTCCAAAGAGCTTATCACAGAGGGAACATTTTCTGCTTCACCAGTTATTTGAATTGAGATTTTTTCTGTGTGTCTACGTAATACAGATTCTTACAGGATGAAATTGGCAGTTTTAATATGCAACTTTATACTGTGGAGATATTAAATACCAGATGTGCCGTCATTTGATGTGGAAATATTAACCTGTTATAAATTCCTCTCACACTGGTTAAAAGCATGAATGAATGGATGATGTCAGCCGACATCACTGAGCCGCACAAGTGTTTCTAATTTTACACCAATATGAATCAGGAACTTTTCAAAGGTTACATTATTCTGCGAGCTGAATGCATTTTCTTTTTTTTTTTTCCTTCGGTGTATTTGTGTCATATCTGCGAGGGAAGTGCTGTCTATGTGGCGCTTCAGTGTTCTCACAGTAGGCATTAATGTCAAAGCCATGAAGCAGCAGATGGCGAGGAGATGCCTCAAGTGAAAGTCCCTTAAAGGCATCTGTTAATTGTTTTTGAAGACGAACACGAGTTGCCGCTGTGTGCAGGAGCTGTTACTGAGCGTGACATCTTTCAGAGTTTGATTGCATTATCACATCAGATGACCAGCTGTACTTTCTTATCAGCGTCAAGAATGATACGGGCGTCGTGATATTCTGGTATAGACGATAACTGCAATGTCTTAAAAATGGAATATTGATATCATTTTAATAATACACATTTCTATTCCTGCCTTGCCTCCCCCATACACACCTTTCCACCATCCATCAAGTGTAATCGCACCCTTTGTCCAGTTATGGAGTTCTGGTTACAGACTCTCTCTCATATTTTGAGCGTAATTTATTTGCCAAAAAACCAAAGATGCACAATGAGTTAAAGACGAATTTGACTGATGGTATTTCATTTATATTACTGTTGTCGTGTAATGAAAATCTGATATTGTGTGCTTTCAATGGTTAAAAGATGCTGGTAATAATCTGTAGTTTTCACAGCCCTGACTTAGTAAAGTCATAATCACTAATCTCCTACTCAGATTTTCCTAATTATTATCGCCGTATTGTAGCATTCATGGTCCACTTGACGTATAGGAGATGCAGACTTCACTACAACTTGACATCTGGTTCGTGATGCGATGCGCGTGTGTGACCAGCGGGGCTGGAGGTTGTCTGCAGCTAATCTCATATGTTGGTCGACCCAACAGCCTGATATTTTTTTGTGCACATTCATGACTTTATGTTCAAGGACCTCTCATGGTTGTGGTGGGTCTCAATTTTTGAAAAACCTTGAAAAACCACTAGTACAGCCGCTCCTCACTCCAGGAGAGGTCAAAAACTGCTAGACCAAAAACAAGGCTTGCCCAGGCTGTCGCAGGCCACATTTTGGCCTGAATGTGTCGTGGCTCAAGAACTGACATCCGTAGAGAAGTTTTGTTTCGTCCGGAACATCTGCAGATTAATTCCATACCCAGTATGCTATGATCCTCTAAAGTTAAGCATGATACCAGATGAATAAAACCTGTGTTCTCCGTATGTATGTATCTCTTCAGTCGCCATATTGGAGCACCTAAAAAGTATGAGAAAGGCAGAATTCATGTCTAAAATTCACTTAATCCTGAACTGATTTTATGAAATTTAGTTTGTTATAAACCTTAAAAAAAATGAGCATGATAGAAGTGGAAATAAATTTATACACTGGAGGTGATTTAATGAGCTCTGTGCCAAAAAATAAACCTTTTGAACAGCCACAGCTTCCACTGGGACAAACAGAGTCCAGCCTTTGAACAAGCAGCATCAAGTACAAATTATTTAGAATTTCAGCTTTTGTGACTTTCACCAAAAATGTAGATTTGTATATCTAAATATTGTTGCTCAGCTGCCTGGTTGCTCATAATCTTCTAAAAACAAACTAACAAACAAACAAAATATTCTGAATAAATCATGTTTAAATCGAGAAGTTTAGACTCATCGTCCCGTCTATTGATTCCTTTATACAGTTAGGTGAACTGGGATGCTCGGTTACAGTTACAAAAATGACACTATTCTGTGCATCTTAAAGAAACCTGAGACCGTACTAACACTCTATTAAAAATGTCCATACAGCTAGATAAAAAAAACCTTATTTATCTTAAAAATTTGCAAACCTCAGCTGGTTGCATCGGGCAGTTGCGGTGGCATTGCAGTAGGTGCTTCACCTTCAGCTGCCTGGCGGAGATCTGCACTGTACTGAGTGACCTCTTCTAGTGTGAACTGTATTTGCAGGATGTGCTAATTTCCATTGACAGTGTCTTAACAGCAACCAGAAATAACTGCTGAATAAAACAGTATTTCTGTTAAAGAGAAACTCAGAGCCGCAGAGCACGACATTAATATCATGTTGTGCTTATAGACTCGGTGAGAAAGATGTAGATTAATCTGGAACAGGTGTGATTCTTTACTCATAGTTTGCACATATAAATCACTTCTCCTCCGCCTGCGTGCTGCTCCCTGCGATCCTCTCTGTGAGCTGATACAGTATGTCTGTCAGCTCGTTCGTCAGATAATCAGAGCTCTAGTTAGTCTCTTCTCAACTTCAAACACACTCAAAATAATCTTAAAATAAATCTTTAATATTTATGGGAGTTCAGCTGATTTCCTCAAACGCGTCTTAGCAGCGATGAAATGAACTGCCTGCAGATCATCTCACCCCACAAGTGCATGGAGGAGGTTAAATGGTACTGATGTGCAAAGTTCACAGGGTCTGGACTTTTGAAGAAATATCAGATTTAATGTCTGTCAATACAGTGGCAGCCCTTACTCACGATAGATGTTAGGCAAATAAAATAAAAGGCACATCAAATTATATCCTGACGTTTGTGATATTTGTATTTTACGTCCCACCACTGCTTAAATTCATTGCCTGCCACACATCGATTTGGCCTCTGTATGCACCGGCAAGCCCCATACTAATTCCTCAAGTAAGATATTCAGCCATTGCCCTTTTTAACAGCCCAAAGTTTCCTGACCAACTTCGCGTTAATAACCAATCGGCCCCAGAGTCCGTCGTCGTGTTGTTGCCTGGAATTTATTTGTCCTCCCATAAATTATTCAGTATTTTGCATCGACTAACTGCCATACCTTTAAGGTTGTGGATCCAAGACCTTGGCACACCTTGCATGTTAATATGGCCAGACTCACAAGGTGAAAGACACTCCCAAAATGACCATGGCTTTAGTGGAGCTACCCTGAGAGGTAGAAGTTTTGTCGTGCTTCCTTACGGTTTTGTCACAGAGATATGTACATTAATGTTCCAGTCCTGTGTGTCACGCTCAGAGCCTGTTGAGTAACAGCTTGTTGGGCAGAACGTCAGATTATTGCACTGTGGAATGCTCCTTTGTTGTCAGGCCAGCATAGTGTGAGGTATCATGGCCTGTCACCATCAGGATGTCAATGCAGATCCTCAGTCCATCTGTCTATACACATCTACTGTGAGGGCACATCCCATCCCCTCTGACACTCAATGTAATTACAGGCGCCTGGCGGAGGCATGGCAGCCTGCGGCCCAGATAGAACGAGCTCACAGCGAACCATATTGCTTACATTCGATCTTGCTGCATGTCAGGAAATGAAGTTGAACCCGTGCATGGCAGTTGTCATGTTGTTGTGGGCCCCTCAGATAACCATCAGCTAAACTTGTTTCAAAGGAGAAAGGCTGCTAGAGTTTGTCAAGAAACCCAAATGCTCTGTTTTAGAGAAGGAGGTAGACATGAAATAATTTACTCATTTACTAAGATTCATCTATGGCACCAAAGTTAAGTTTTATTAAAGGTCCAGTGTTTTAGATTTAGGGGGTTTATTGACAGAATATGGCTGAAACTGAACAATATTCATCTTTTGATTAGTGTAAAATCACCTAAAAACGAGAGTTGTGTTTTTGTTACCTTGGAATGAGCCATTTATGTCTACAGAGGGTACGGGTCCTCTTTTGTGGAGGCCGCCATCTTGCACTGCCATGTTTCTACAGCAGCCCAGAACAGACAAACCAAACACTGGCTCTAATTACAGCCTTTTGCATTTTGCACAATTTTCGCAGTCGCCATAGCTTCTTCTACATGCTCAGAGGAGGAAGGTTGTTACAGACCTCGCATGCTGCTGTACTTTTCTTGCTACTGTCATCGACAGTATCTTATGTTGCATTTTAAACAGTGCAATCCAAATGACTGAATTACCATCAGTAACCTTTAGCTTTAAAATCCCACTCTTTCTGTCATGTACAATAAAATTTTCTCATTGACTCTGAAAATAAACCTGTTTCGTCATCACTGTAACTATCAATCAGATCCTAAAGATGCAACTCATCTGTTTAGTGTTTACTCTTCCTAAAGTCAAGGTGTGATGTGGTGTGATAATCTGCATGTAAAATAAACCCATCCTAGCAGTCACCATTACAACTTGAAGAGTGAAACGCTGGAAATGAACGTCCCTTCCACATCATCAATTACATCCTCTTAACTTGACCTGTTAGCTTAAACTAAGAAATCAAGTTGAATCTTTGATTCTGCTCCAAGCAGCAGCTGTGAGGATCTTATTGAGAGAAAGCTGGACACTCCGGTTAAAATATTCCTCTTTCACCATCTCCTCTACCACCTGCCACTAAAAGGAAATATTCTAGGTCAGAATAATCTGCCGTTTACTGAGGTCATGTTTGATAGCGGGTAATGAAGACCTTCAAACTTTCAAAAATTGAAATGGCTATCTCCTGCTGCCACCTGGGGCTACCAGAGTGCCAGGTTTCCTACTGCAGGTCTTAAGTGATGTAAAGACCTACTGATCAGCAGGTAATAAGTGCTCTGGAGAAGTATTTGCACCTTAAGCCTTAGCTGTGAACGTACGGTGATGATTGAATAATTGCCCTCATGTGTATGTGCTGTAGTTGCTTATGTGTTACAGGAAGGTGAGGTGATAAGACGTCACGAGTATAAGGAAATATCGCCTGCTGTGGGTGCGACTGCAGAAGTCAAACTGCTCAGAATAGAAAACATAAAACACATGTTAACTAAAGAAGTTTCTGGATTTGCATTGATCAGAACTGGTCATGAACAGTATTAGTGAACATCTTGTTTATTTTCCCGTTTATTACTGTGTTGGGTGACTGCGCCTGAAGAAGTCTGGCTTGTTCTTTAAATCTGTGAAATTTTGCCGTCCAGTCCTGAACAATGTGTACTCAAATATGGGAACGAGTCCTCTAATTATAGCACCGTAGCACCAGTTAATTATTACATAATTGCATCATATTTCCTTTCAGTCAATATTCCTGATTTTTAATCAACCATTTTTAATAAAAAAAAACAAAAAAAAAACAGAGGAAAAAGGTTAAATTAAATCAAGGCACACAGGTAATAGACTGAATAAACTTTAAAGGCTTAATACATATTTTTCTTTTTATCTGTAGTGCTATTCATCCACCTTGATAGTTCTGGTGCGAGTTGCAGACTTTTGGAGAAATCAGCCCTAGAGATGTCTGCCCTCTCTCCAATTTAGTGGTGCAAGCATGTAGGAACTATTTTCCTTCTATGATAGAATCTACTAGAAATGCTTTCTTTCTATTGGAAAGAAAATAGTTCCTATATGAAACTGCTCACAACAAGGTCTGTGGGTCATGAAGAGACACTGGTGTTGAATTTTTCAAATGTATTTTGTTGGTGCTTTGAGCACTACAGACTCTCTGCCTTCTACTCCCATTATGTTGGAGAGAATGCAGACATCTCTACAGCAGCTCACACCAAAACAATCTAAATAAGGTGAGCCAGTATAGTGAGCTGACCTTTACTTTTTTATTAACAATTTCCTCACCGTCCGCGCTCATTTTGTCACTCCACGCTGTTCGTGTCATTGTTTGTGCGATGGTGCAACTGAACAACACACATGTTAAATGATTGGCTGTTTGCGTGTCACTTGTACACTGTTTGTGAGCAAGGATGTATTTATTTGTCCTCTTATAGCGATTTGCATGTGGTGCATTTAAGTGCATGAGTGTAACATTTTATTGAACAATTTTCTTATTGCTATCAGTGATGTGTCTGCTGATCTCTATTGTTTTATTGCCCAGGCCTTGCACCAGTCTCTGTAAAACTCGTGAGACTTCATTAAAAATAAGTTGTACTTTTTTTCTTTTTTTTTTGGCAGAGTTGAAACTTTAATCATAAACTCAGCTCAACTAAGTAGAATCTTAAATACACAGCAGAACCCTGAGTGGTACTTATTAAAATATTCAACTCTTTTATAGCTTCATTAAAATGACCCCTTTTATTCTTGTGAAAATGAATAAGATTTCAGCCTGTAGTGTGCATAAAAGCCTGATTTTTAAAAAAATATATTGTTCTTAATAGTTGAGGCAGTATTAACCAGTATATTTGAAACTAAGTTTGCAGTCAGAGAACATGTGGTTATTGTGGCAAAATATTTTTAAAACATACAAGAGATTTATTTATCATTGTACAGCAGGGTTGTATAGTGAGATGATGTAGTTCCATCTTTGATACTCAAAAAAACACAACATAAAATTATAGACAAATTAGCTGAAGAGATTTGTATAAAAAATGTATAGAACAAGTTAAATTTACATGGAGGAGTGGTGAGAATGAATTAAGCAGTCTCACAGCCTGAAGGAAGAAGCTGCTCTTCAGTCTGGAGTTACGTCAGCGGATACTTCTGTATCTCTTGCCAGTTGGCAGCAGGGTGAGCATGCTGTGACTGGGGTGGGTTGTCTGTTGTCTGTGCAGGCACCTCACCTCCCCAATATCACTGATTTTTGGTAGATATGATACCAGTGATGTTTGATGATGTTTGTCTGTTCTGGGCCGTGGCACAGGAATTTTGCCTTCTTACGTTTCCTTAGAAATACAGCCATTTCTGAGCTGTCTTCACCAGGATGGAGATGTGTGATGTCCGTGACAAGTTCTCTGTGATGTTGATTCCCCGGAACCTAAAACTGTTTACCTGCTCCACCTCAGCTCCACTGATGTAGACAGGAGTGTATGTCTGCTTCTTTTTTCCAAAATGAACAGTGAGTTCCTTGGTTTGGCTGATGTTGAGCAGTAGGTGGTTTTCTGTGCACCACTCTGCAAGACTGTTGATTCCATCCTAATATGAAGTAAAATTGCAGATTGCAGTATTATTGAAATCACAGTATAACCAAGTGCAATATCCAAATCCCAGAGCCCAACAATTTTTTGATACTGTTGTACTGCA
>JAJHUR010134926.1:48748-70192 GCA_027495735.1 Lutjanus campechanus
GTTTGGCTGATGTTGAGCAGTAGGTGGTTTTCTGTGCACCACTCTGCAAGACTGTTGATTCCATCCTAATATGAAGTAAAATTGCAGATTGCAGTATTATTGAAATCACAGTATAACCAAGTGCAATATCCAAATCCCAGAGCCCAACAATTTTTTGATACTGTTGTACTGCAGAGATGCCCTGACCTACAAATCTTGTTCTCCAAATGTTTAGTACAGACTCCAAAAAATGTCCCACCAACACAATTTCATTTTCTTCAGTTAAAATTATAATGCAAAACATTAACATTCTCTCTAATTGTATCACATTTTGCAATCCCGATTCCAGTCAAAATAACCCTAATATAGCTTTTTTACCATGTCTCGCAGCCTGAATATGAAGTCTCATCATTGCTGAGATCCGGCCAATAATGGTGGTGTCATCTGCAAACTTCACAGTAGAGTTCTCTCTGTGTTGGGGGCTGCAGACGTGTGTTTACAACATGAACTAGAGGGGACTGAGTACACAGCCCATGGGGACACCACTGTTGAACGCTAGAGTCTACTTGTGGACAGTTTTAACGCTATTTAGTGAAAGTATCAAATTTCAGATGTGTCTCAAATGTTCCAGTCTCGTTTTTAATGATTCAGGATTAATTATGGGCACAATTTTCCTGTTGTTGGCTCCAAGAGCCATTTGATTTTTTGAAATTCTGATCAACATTAATATTCAGATTTATAAATCACCTTTTTTTCCCTTCATGATTAATGAAGACTTGCCGCAGTGTTTCTGTCTGCAGTTGTAGTTTTGCTTTGATTTTTTTTTTGCTCTGTGAAGTTTTGTGTTTGTTAAACGGTGCAGGCTGTTTTTGTCTTTGTCAGTGGCCATCACTGCTGAGGCTAACAGGTCAGTTCTTGTAATAATCCCAGACAAATCACTGCTTCTACATCTATAATGTAAAACATTTAATGTCTCACATCTCAGAGGATTCTTCCTGGAAAGACCTACCTGACACTGCTGGGTGTTCAGAAAATGTAAATGTAAAAGAGTTCATCTGCACAGGATGATTCACTGTTGTTTGAGATCACAGAGTGGTAAAGCAGGGATGTATTCATGTGTAAATATTATGGATTATCACTTTAGACTGTCTCTCAGTCCCTCATTGAATGAGAAAACAAGAGAGTCTTTGTGTTTGAAGCACACAAACACTTTACTCAGATTCCATCAGTCTTGAGAACAATAAAAGCTTCCAGTGCTGCAGGTAACTGTGTGAAGATCCTGCTGGAAAAGAAATCTGCAAACTTTGAGAGCATTTGTATTGAACTAGCGAGCGAGTGCCCATCTGACCACTTGCAGCCTCGATGTGCTGACATCAGCCATCTCGCTCCTTTAAACTGCCTTTTAGCTTAGCTACAGTACTGCTGATGTGGTGGCTGCGAGCAGACCCGTTTCTCCCTGATCTAAATTTATTCAGGCTGCTCACCTCCAGTCGCCCCACACCTCAGATTCACAACACAGCCACACCTGGGAGCTGCCCAGAACAACTACAGTCTTACACTGCTGATCACTGAGCAGCTTCTCTGAGCAGCTGAAGGTTACGTGCCTTGCTTAAGGGCAGCTTTAAGGGGATCATTAAGTAGATTTTCTCAGATGACACATGGATTTGAACCAGTGACCCTCTGCTTATAATTCTGTTAGTTTCTGCTGCCTCTGGTTTAAACTTAAAGGATTATATTTACTATATTTTTTATGTATGTGTTCTCATCACAAAGCCTGACAAAGTACATAAATCAGCTTAGTGAATCTGGATGTGATTAACTTGAGACCTGTTTAAAATGCTCGTTCTGATCTGTGGTGCACTCGTGCAAAGTTGTGTTTATGATGAACAGAAATGATAACAAGCTAAGGCTGACGGGAGAGTTGTTAGTTTGCAATAATGGGTCATAAAGCAAAGTATTAGACAAATTGACTTTTCATCTAGTGCCATCATCAGGTCTGGTATTTCACCGCGTTACTCCGCTTCCTCCTGAGGGGATTGATAAATATCTATATGAAGTTTTACAACAATCCAACCCACAATTTTACTGAAATATTAATCTCATGGTGGCATGAAGAGAAAAGCCAGGGATCAGTATGATTCATCCTCTCAGGACGTTTCATATCTGACAAAATTTCATCCAACAGTTATCGAGAAATTTCACACAGAACCATAAATGGTAACCTAACGTTGGCGTTGCAGGCTAGCATGTCTAAAAACAATGTTATCATTCTGCACTGAAATCTGGTGCACATTTTTGTTTATTGTCTAATGTCATCAAGAGCGTAACTGTCCATAGTTGGAAATTCTGAGCCTCTTTCCAGGGCACTGTGTTGTGTAAAGTCAGTTCTTCTTTAAAGGGTCAGTTCCTTCAAATTATATAAACACATACTTAGGATGAGATAACTTTAATTGTCATTATACAAGAACAATGAAATGCCATCTGGAACATGCCTATAGATGCCAATTTAAGAATAAAGACCATACAAAATATCAAGACACTGTACAATATAAGAGGTACAATATAAAATATAAAATAGATAAGAATGAAATCCTATATGTACACAGAGTTAAAATGACCAGTGCTGAAAGCAAGTGGAGCCAGTAGTAATTTCCACTCGGGTGTGGTCTTATTGTCCCGAGATGTTTAGATAAGATTCTTTTAGACTCCTGCTGTCACCCCAATACAGAGGAGGTGAATGAAGCTCAAGTCCGATATCAACTCATAAAATACCAAAATTGATCTTTTAAAAAATGTCTTTTCTTCTGTGGATGTGTGATACAGCCTGTAGTTTTAACCCCATCAGTCACGTGACCAACCTTTGACATGAGATCTCAAGGCGCGATTATGCGCTGCGAGGTGGTGGGAGGGTGCAGATCACCACACGGCTCCGGTCAGAGAACAGAGTCACGAGTTGTATTTCACTTACTTACTGCAAATCTGTGACTTGTTACTGACAGCAACATTAACAAAAGCATTTTAGCAGCATAAGATGAGATCAGCATGCTCCCCGTGTGACTGCGTGAATACGAAGCAGTGACCACATCGGCTGTGTGTTCACAGTCATACAGGGCAAGCTAGCTGGGCTGGCCAGTTAGCTCATCATTCGGCAAGGCAAAGTGCTACATGCTAATTACTGAAACTAGCCTTTACAGACATCACAGCGGTCCAAGAAATACACTGAGCGTCGACTGGACAGAGCAACATCACGAACAACAGAGAGGGAATCCAGTTATTGAGCTTCATGAGCCTGACAGCACATCGTCTGTGCCTTCTAGCCCGCGACAAAGCCAAAAATGACAGGAAGGAAAGACGGAAACAAGTGAGTGTCTGAAAAAAGGTCTAAAAATGAAGAATTCACACCTTCAAATATTACCATATTAAAATATTTTGCTTCATGCGAGGAGAGTGAGGGGTACCGTAGGGCGAGCGGGCAGGCCACCCCCTCAAAACAAGAGTACAGGAAACACCGTTAATATAACAGCTTTGGGGACAATTCTTACTGTAAACATTAATATTTTTAATAATGAATCAGGATAAAGGGTTCCTTGTACAATTTGCAGCTTTAGTTCTCTGAGAATCTCTTTTTACATCCAAGCAAAATTGATATTGTAACTGAAATATCCCTAACGGAGTCAAATTGAATCGAGACCTTGTAAATGTAATCAAATCAATTTGGGAAATCTGAATCAATACCCGGTGTTAGTACTGATATAGTTAATTAACTTGTGGTTTGGGAACTACTGCTCTAAATAATCCACAAACCTCTCCAAGTTTTCACTGAGATTTCTTCATTTACAAGAATGGTTGATCGTGAGGTCTTTGGATCATTCAGAGTTCACAGGACATTGTTTTTGGAAGGAACTTGTTTTGTTTTTTTTGAGGAGCAGAAAATTACTTTCACCTCCACTGTATTGGGGTGGCAGCAGACGTTTTCACAGACAGGTGTCTCACAACTTTTCCACTTAATATGAAAACAATCTTCCTGGCTGCATATTGTTGGTGATATATGAGACAATATGTTCATTTTTTTGTAATATGAGTGAGTTGACCCTTAAAGATTTTTAATCTTACAGATTCATAAATCACTTGAGGCCTGGTGGTACAGAATACTCACAGTTCACAATCCACATATCTGTGTTTGCTCTCCTCCGCGTGCTCCGCCAGCTTGTTAAATGTGCTAAACAAGATAACCAACAAAATTTGCAAATAAATCCCATGTGGCACAAGAACTCGGCAAAGAAGAGCACTCACTCAGATAAAAAGGAGGTGTCAGAGGAGGCAAGAGGAGGGATTATCAATTCAATCTGATCTCCCACGCTCACTCATTACAGCAATACTATGTAGTGTGTGCATCCTCCTGCACAGAGCTTTGTAAGAATCACTTAAATTGAGGAAGATAATCATTCTTTGCCAGTTTGGGTGTTGAAGCTCTTATTATAAAAGATGATTATCCAGTAAAATGTGACATTTTCAGCAATTTGGAACATTGCAGCTGCTCTGGCGAACCAGGGATCGGCTGGTCTGACAAAGCAGGCCTGACAGTCGACTGTGGCATTTATACATTAAGATTTAAGAACAATTCAGAGAGCTTGAGAAACAAACTTACTCTTTATAAGTATTCAACAAGTTCAGCATTCATCTAAACACTTATCTGCGCAAGGTTAAAAGCTTGATGGATTCAAACTCAGACAAATCGCTGCTTTTATTTTGCTCAGCTGTGAGTTTGTCTCCATTATGCAGCACTGGCTGGAAGCTCTGGAGTTTGAGCTGAAGGCTGCCCGAGCAAAGTCCCGAACATATTCAAGCGAAGGACAGCTTTTCAACAAACTAGACAGGTAATTATGTATTATTTCTACCAACAATTATGCGTCTTTGAGTCAAACTGAACTCGAGACATACAGAGGCTGACTTAGCTCTTAAGTGTTAATTAGGCTTCCAGTATCAGGCTACTGTGAGCCCTTAATGGGTCTCACTGAGCAAAGAGAATACGCCTAATCTTTCTCTGTCAATATGCTCCGGCAGTGTGGGCTTTTCTGATTACAAACACGACAAATTCTTCAAATTAATCTGTCATTATATCAGACTTATATATTTTTTAAAATTTATTGTAAATCATCATGCTGGAGATTTTTACTCAACAAAGGTGGAATCGGAGGGAATTCACGGATTATGAAATCATAGCTCGATGACTCACCGGAGCCATCCTAACAGTGGAGATGTGTGTGATTAGTCGACAGCATGATTAAACGTCGCCACCATCACTAGTCGGCACCAGAAATACTAGTCATTTAAACTATTTATCATTATTTAATTCATGCACAATGCCAGTTAACTGTTGCCTCTGTGATGTTATGCAGCCGCCCGCCACTAGTCAGGGCTGCAGCCCCACCAGACAGCTGCCCCTCTCTCCGTGCACCGAAAGCACGTATGCCCCGATGGCCCAGGCAACCCTGGATGTTTATACCAGCAAAGTTGGACAAATGACAGTTCGGTTTGGCAGCGTTTTGATCTGGGAAACAGAAATAATGTTGAATGTAGACTGTGACAGAATAAGCTGATATATAATCACTCGACTGGAGCAACATGTGACCACATTCAGCTCAGACACGGACATTAACCTGCAAGCAGAGCAGCTGCTGCTGCTGCAAGCACTGCTAACGTTAGCCACACTATGTAGCAGGCTGCCAGGTAACATCAGCTCTGGGTCATTTACCCACCAACATTGTGATCCTCTTTGGTCTGAAGAGTTGAAGCATTTAGTGAGTTGTTGTCATGTTTTGTAGGTTAATGTGTACTGTTTGTATTACACAGCGCAAAGTGACATGCATTTCAGTGGCATTTAAAACACGATTTGGTGATTGTTGACTGTGATTAACGGCTTCAAATGGCTCTTAATACACACAGTATTTTTTGGACAGTGTTTAACATTATAAATTAATGAATTATTCTCAATTTTAACTGCTTTCTGAGTGTTTTCTCTTAGTCAACTAGTCTAAATTAAATTTTGCATTTAAAAATACTCAAACCCACCACTGTGGTAGGTACAGTAGGTGTCTCCAGGACCACATTTTGCCATGAAGACGCACACACACACACACACACACACACACACAGACTCACAGACTCACAAGGTGAAAACAACACCAGCCACATGCTGTCACGGCTGGTAATAAATAGCATTTCATTAGGGCTACACAATAAATCACATTGTCATCAAATATTAAAAAGGAGTTATTCAATGAGTGCAAATGCATTCACAAATCCTGTTAGAGGCTCTAAACTGTTGGCAACATCAAATCAGCTCCCACACACATACTGCAGAGTGAACAATCGATATGAAACTGTTCATAAAAGCCTGTTTCAGATGTCAGAGTGGGAATAATACTGAGATTTATGTCATCAGACGTCGGCTCCGGTGACACGCATCAGTTTGAAATCATTAAAAACACATGAATGATTATACAGCTTAAAAATAGTTTCCTTGATGACAATATTTTTATGTTTATGTTTTATATTGTCGTCAGTGTTGTGTGGATGGAATCAGAATTATTTTAAATTTTAAAAAAAAGTATTAATTATAGCTGTTTTAATTTATATTTCAGAAGTAAAGCTTTGAATATAATGTCTGAAGCAAAGAAACGGTGTGTGTATGAAGTGCTGTTTGTCTGTGCTGGGAATGCAGGTGAGCTTTTAGTATTTATGCTAAAAACTACACTGCTGTGCAATTAGGTCTCATTAGCATTTTGATGTAATGTAAATTGTATTATTTCCACAGCTTCCTGTGCATTATACATATCATAATGTAATCAAAATAAGTTTACTTCTGTGCTGATGATGACTGACAGCATTGAATTCAAAAGAAAGTTTGTATGTCTCTGAAGACACAGTTACAGCAGTGCGATAGTGTTGAGTTGCCCATTTGTTTTATATGTCAAAGTACCATGTTAAGTGAAAAAGCAGGCAAAGTCAAGAGAAAAACAGGAGAGTTTCTAAAGCTACAGTCCCATGTGTCTGCATCCTCCTCAGTTTTTACAATGATGGCATGACAAAGAACTACAGGAAATCTGGGAGAAAAATAAAATAGAGGAGAAACGCTGTGTAGCTCCAAATAACATATACATACTGTAAACATACACACACTATAGCTGTATTAAAACAGCTCACATAAGCATTTTCTGACCTCATTTTCAATAAATTACAACAACAAAACCCTCTTATGTGCTCACTCTGTAAATTGTAAACAGACTAGGGCTGGATGCATGGTAATCAGTTTCAGGGTAGAGAAGAAGGTGGCTGCATTTGCAAAAGAAAACAAGATTTTTGTCTTTTTATTTTATTTTATTTTATTTTGTAAAGTTTCCAAAACCCAGAAGATGTTTCAAAGTTGTCTGCCATGGAATGAGAAAAAGGTGCACTGTCGTGTTTGTGATTATACAAACTTTTTTTGAGATTTCGCTCTCTGGGCTGCAGAGTTTCAGCTTGTTTTTTTTGATTTTTTTTTTTTTTTTTTTTGCAAACTTTTCACATTGCTCTTTAATATTAAACAGTGATGTGTATTGGGAGCTTCAACAATTTCAATTGAAACAGTCCCTGAGCAGCAGGGAGTCGCAAAATAACCACAAACTTATTTGAATTTTCACTGTAAGACTGTAAATATAGCACTGTCAGTAATAATCAGGATGTGCATCAGTGGGTACATAGGCACAGACAAATAATGCTAAAACAGCTCCTGAAGATCAATCTTTAATGTGCACGACTGTAAACAGCTGCTGGAGAAGAAAATCTTTTGTTATTCTGAATGCAGAAGTGTTGAAGATTACACATCGGAGCCCCGTCTCTCGACTTATAATTCCCCTGTTCAGCTATCAGATAATTGGTGAGTAAACTAGATGCTAATAAACAAGATTTTTTTCTTCTTCTTCAATTCGTCATGCTTCCTTCTGGTCAAAGTCAACTGAACTGTCAGGAACCTATGAGCTCATTTCCATATTGTTTGCAGTTGTATAATGACTCAAAATTAGCTTCTAATTAAATCTGAGGAATTCACACTTGAGTGCAGACAGTGTGTGTGTCTGTATGTGTGCACATCTTGAGTGTGTGTGTCTGTGTGTGTGGCGGCCGCGTCCACTGAAAATCATTTAGAAGTTCTTCACAGAGGAGGCAGAAAATAATGGGTGATACTCTCAAGCGAGAACACATCATCAAGGATCAAGTTTACTTTGAGCAAAGTTAAATGTTGTTCATGTCAGATGAAGATTTAAAGGGGCAGTATGCGACTTTTCTCAACGGAGGAGAAAGTGCCATCTGAACTCGCACCGCTCACAAAACTCAGATCAAACTGTGAAACCAGGCTGATCAAATATGGATCAAGATTATGTTACTAAGTTACTTATTTCTTGCTTAAAATGTTTTTCAGAAATATGTTTTAGTGCACTGTTTCGCTGTAATAAGAGATATGTTGTAACCAGGCAGCTGCCATTTTGGCTCTGGTTTCCAACAGAAACTCCTGAAACTCAGATCAAACTGTCAAACTAGGCTGTTGTGATCAAAGATGGCTCAAGATTCTGTTACTGCATTGCCCATTTCTGACCTAAAATATTTTCGGAAACAGATTTTAGTCAAATGTTTAATTTTAATACAAGAAATATTGTTGCAGGATGGCCGCCATTTTGGCTGTGCTGCCAATGAGGCCTCCTGAAATTCAGATGAAACTGTTAAACCAGGCAGTGCTCATCAAATATGGATCAAAATTATGTTACTACATTTCTTGCTTTAAATGTTTTCAGAAACACATTTTAGTGGACTGTTTAGGGGTAATACGAGATATATTGTAATGAGGCAGCCACCATTTTGGCTCTGGTTTCCAATTGTTAAACTATAACATGAGAAAGTTACTCAACACGCTGCAATGTTGAAAACAGACGAGGGGAAGACAGAGAGACACTGTCCACTAACTATATCTGTACTCTATCTTTACATAGCAAGCAAGCCTAGTTGTTTGCTGACAGGTAACGAGGCCGAATGTTGTTTATTTCACCTTTAAGTCACAAGAATGATATTATTTGTTCTGTCAGTTTTTTGTTCTGATTCTAATAAATTTCGAGGTAACTGAATGAAACTTGTGTACGTTTGCCCAAAGCTGCCTGTGTATGACACAGTGGAATATGTCTTCTACATATTTGACAGGTCTGTTCTCAAAAAGCCTTCAACAAGTTTGACACAAAGAAATTGTAGCCTGGTTTTAGTCGTATCGATTCTGTTATCCACGTTTCTACACCCCCAGCATTTCAAATGTGGTTTTCCTCCACTTTGTCTTATCCTGCCAGCTACTGCGTGGTGCCTGGCCTGAAAAATCACTTATCAATAAACGCTATGTGTTGGCGCCTGCTATCAATCAACAAACATGTAGGATGCAGCAAAGTAAGTACAGCAATAGTCTGTGTTTTTCCTCTCCTTACAGGCTTCTGTAGCAAACTCCAAATTGCATTTATCACTATTCAACCAGCTTCTGTTGTCCCTTTTACATGAGTATCACTTCTTGATGTTTGGTAATTGCACTGTAAGCTCATCTAGGCAATTTGCTAATTTACTGCACAATGTAAGTGCATTCCTGTAAAACTATTCAGCTACTTTGGCTGTACGGAGGCAGATGGTTTCATTTGTATGTGGTCGTTAAACCACATGTCCTCCTCGCTGATCGGTTATTTGAATTTGCATTTAAATGTGTTTGACCTTGAGACTTTGCACACGCTGCCTCCTCTTTGTTGCTTCACACCTTTAATTGGCTAATTATTTTGGGTTTTGTGCTCAGCCTGCTTCATTATACTTTGTTTGTTTTTGCTTTCTCATGTGTTGCTGGTGAGAGGTGATTAGGCAGGAGATTTGTAAGTGTCGGATTTTCTCAGTAATTTTGTTTTTAAGGATTCGGCGGAACATCTTGGAATTTGGGGTGTGAAATTTGTGATAAAGCTGTAGGTCTGGTTTGTACTGTCCTGCAGGAAGAGATGGTCAGATTAGAAGATTAAAGGGACAGTTTGGATTATTTGAGGCAGGACGGTATGAGGTACTTGTCCATAGTCAGTATGTATAAGCAGAGAGGAGCACCAGCACAGAAGCTAAGCAATGAACTGCTGGTGAAAGAGTCGGCAACAAAAGGCTTTGAAAAAGGTCCACTTAAAAAAATCAATATCAGTTTAAGTGTGTACTATATTTAGAATATTTTCACCGCTTTACCTCGACTATCAGACAGCCTTTTCTGATGGGAAACAAAGCCAGATATCACTCCATCCAAACCAACCAAACTCTGTAGGCGAACTCAGTAATTTTACCTCATAGAACACCAGAGTTTCTGGTCCACCACTGCCTCGGTCTGTTCGTTTGTTCGTGTTATTGTGTGACTTTAGTGTTTTAAAAAAGATCATTTGGACTCATTAAAGTCACACAATAACACAATCAACATAACAGTTCGATGCAGCGGTAGACCAGCAACTCCTGTGTTCTGTGAGGTAAAGTGACTGATTTTGCCAGTGGAGTTTGGTTGGTCTGAGCGTTATCTGGAATATATAACAGTGCTTCCCTGTCAGAAAAGGCTGTCTGTCTCCACCATAATAACCACGAAATCTAACAGCAGAAATAAAACAATCTAAATAAAAAAAATTCCACCTGCCTCTTTTTTAACTGTCTAAGGTACAACTCACTGCAACTTTGGCTGTTAAAATGTAAATATGGGCTCGTTTCATCTGACTTCAAGGAAAGTCTGATCCGGTGGCAAAGAATAACTATACAGAAACAGCTGATCTCCTCGAGGATTGTATCATTAACTTAATAAGATAAAATATGTGCATCATGCAACCTCACATCAAATAATCCGAACTACCCCTTTAACTGACCGTGAGGCCTGTAGTTTGGTCTGTCGGAATAAAAGAAACGTGATAAATAGTCTCTCAGACAGTCTGCGCAGGGGCCACGGTAGACGAGTTTGTGCAGCAGGCCCAGTGATTGCAGCACAAACACAGTGCAGGTGGCAGGTAACAATGTGAGCCAAGACTGAAAATGCTGTGTGAAATTAAACAAATATTGGAGTGTTGTCGTCTGTGTTAACATAGGCTTTTGAAGCTTTGGAGGCTTTAGAGGCTCTCAGAGGCAGAGGTGCTTTGCTTGCTCATCAACAACACAATAATTTTAAAGATTCTCAAACCTGTCAAGTGTTAGTCATAGTAATTGACAGTTACTGACACACACTCTATTCATTTTGCCGTATAGCTCACCTGTAGCTGACGGATGATGGCATTTGTCTTGTGCATTAGATAGAATTGTACATGACAAATCCTACAGGAGGAGCCTGTGATGACAGAAGCTTTGCGATGCTGCAGAAAAACACAGAAAAAAATGCCTCTTAACCTTAAAGCTCAGCGTTTCAGCATATCTGTCTGGGTAACAATGATGAAGCCATTTTAAAGGAGAACAAAGGGGCTTTTTTTTTTAAATCTAAGGCTCAGGGATTCTGCACTGAATATCTAAGATTTCGTCTGATAAAACTTGCAGTTCTATTTTCCAGGTTTAGATTATGTGTTGTTCGACTGTCACTGATGAAGGCCAGCTACACCACCGAATGAATGAATGTTAATTTAGTTGAAAAACACTCAGGCCTGCCAAAAAAAACATGTAAATGATTAGCTTGTTGATGCATCTCTGTTTTCTGCAACAAATGACATTTTAATTTGACATCACACGAGGCTTTTCAGTCACCTTGGAAGCACTCTGCTCCTCCCCATCAGGAGCATTAACATGCCGTGATGATCCCTGCAGCCTTATAATGCCTAATGCCAAAGAGCTGTCACATCACAAAAACAGATTGTCATTTTGTTCAGCCATCCACCTGGGCGCAAAACCACGGCCACAATGAGGAGTGTTTACATCCCAGTAAGCCGATGACACTGATAGGCAGAAAGTTGTTTGATGAGGAGGCGCGTAAACAATCGGGTTCGTTTTAGGTAACATAAATATTCGGAGCAGATGGAAATTGGCCTCTTGAGGATCAGTGATGAAAGCCGTTGCAATGGCTAAGTGCAGTTCAGGAGGAACTGGTCTCTGTCAGATATCGGCGCACGTCTCTTTTCACACCCGTCATATCTGTCTCTCTCTGTAGATAAGATCCAAACAGAGATTGCAGTTTTGAGGAGCTTCTCAAGCTTCCTGCCTGCTTTTATTGGAGCTAATTGCTGCTTGATAGATGGAAATACAAACTGGTTTTGTTGAATGTGTGCATGCAGTGTTTGGAATATTACAGGGTTCCTGCACAGAAAGGGAAAGTATGGGATTTAATTTTAGTAATTTACAAGTCTGGATGGAGAAAAGAGTATGGAAAAATATTTGTGTTTCCAGATTGTTGCTCTTACTCTCTTTAAAAAAAAGTGTAAAAACTCATAATTTCAAGGCAACTGCTTTTGAGTTTCGAACCAAACTCAAACTTGTTTTTCAAATAAATTGACAAAAACGTTTCCAACCTAAAATCTTGAGATAATTTAGAGATTGAGTGTTTGAATATTTTCAGTTGCAGCAATTTATTTTTCAAACACCCAAATAAAGATGAATCAGGTTTGCAGCTCACCGTGAACAGTTTCTGAAATACAGATTTTTTTGTTGCGGGGTTTATAAAATTCAAAGTTTATCTAAAGAAGAAAAGTAATATAGTAGTTATAGGTCAGCTTGTTTTAGTTTATTTGAGAAAAGAGTTTGTCTTAAAAGTCAAACATTTAGTGAAGCTATAGTTGCCTTGAGATTCTGAGTTTTCTCATCTTTGTACAGTGTATTCTGTTTTCTGAAAACTTATAGTAAAACATAAAGTCCTAATTTCTAAAAATAAACTAATCACATAAGCACTGTTTTTTTCGTGGCGTTTGGAGCAGGCAGCCAAAATGTTTACCTCCGTGTGAGAGAGTGTGGACCAGAGTGAACGCGATGTTGTCGAAAGCAAAGATGGCGTGCGACTGAACACACACTCCTACACAGAGTTTCCTCGATGTCTGTATGTCACAGCCTGTGAAACAACTCTGCCCCAAAAGCCTTACAAGTACACAAAATCCAGACATCTGCGACCAAATTAGTTTGGAAAACAATGCGTCAATATCTGTGATTTACTTAAATACATAGCAGCACAATTAACCAAATATTTGGTTTGTTGTCTGAACATTTGAGTTGCGCAGTGACGTAGTTCTGTAAAAGTAAAGTAAACTGACTTTATTTTAAGGAAACTTTTGTCGGTTCCATGGACACAGTGAATAAACAAGGCTACACAGACCCCATGAAAATTAAATTATTTAACTTTTCAACTTTTTGGTTCTTCTTTATAAAAGAGACTACGAAATATGGAGAGAATGGTAATAAAATATTTTTTATTCATTAAAGGGAAAACCACTCAGCAGAGTGCAGATCTCTGCCAGAAAACCTGAAAAGAATATTTGGATGTAAACACTTTATAATCACAAACATTACTCAGTAACTGTAATGGATTAGAAATGCTAGTTACATGTAAGTAGTTACTGTCCAGCACTTCCTGTGTGAAATTTTCAAGTTATGGCCAAAAACGTGTTGTTTGAGGCCAAAGTGACATTTGACCACCAAAATCTAAGCAGTCCATCCATCAGTCCAAGTGGACGTCTGGACCAAATTTAAAGAAATTCCCTTCAAGCATTCCTGAGATGTGTTATGGATGGATGTGTGATGGATGTGAGGTCACAGTAACCTTTGACCTTTTACCACTGAAGTCTGATCAGTCCACAAGAAGAGGATGATCCAAAAATACGGAGCCTCTGTCCCCCGGCGTGGATGCATAAGAGATCAGTTTTTAAGAAAAACAAAGATTCTGAAATACAGAGGTCCTGTAGCATACAGTCATAAATGTGCACAAAAAATAGGCTGATGGGTCCAGTCGTACATGAGTTTAGCTGCAGACAAACTTTAGGTCTGTTGATCACACGCACACATACACACACACTTAGGTGCATGCATGCGATCACATGATTCCCTCCAGGCTTATGCCTGGCAGAGATAATAATACAAGTATAGGTAATGCCGGTTCTGGTGCTTCCTCTTTGGGAAGAGATTTCTGACAGTGGAACTTCAATTTTTTTTTCTGTATAGGAATGTGGATTGAATGGATGTAGTGGGTGAGGGTCAGCTGAGGATTCCAAATGAGAAAAGAAAGCAAGATGCAAACTTTGTTCAAGATCAACATGAGGAAGGTGGTGGTTGTAAGCCATATGCTTATGTGTCACAGCTTCCTCTGCACAGAGTCACAACGCTTTTGGCTCAACCCAAAGCAGCACCAAGACCAACCACAACATCTACATGTAGGTATTTGTCAAACTGAAATGTCAAATATGGTCTGAAAAATCTACCAAAAAGCCTGGGATTGTGAAACTGAACATGTTTAGGACGCCTGATATTAGCTCATGGACTGTTTCATGTTCCAGTTCCGGTGTTAGTTGGGATGTTCTAGAAAGAGACAACACAATCCAGATAAGGTGCTTACATGCCACAGTCTTACAAGTAATGCCGACAAAATGGAGCAGCTTTTGTATTCAGGGTTTAGAAAAAGATGCCTAGAGGCTAATCCCTGCCACTGTAAACTGGATGTGCTCCTTTGAGGCGGCAGCAGTTAAACAGAACTCTCCTTGTGTCTCACGCGAGGGTCAGACTTGACCATCAAAAAGATATCAGCACATAATATGAATTTAAATACAGTATGTTCATTTAGAAATAAAAATGCTAATAAGCAGTCTTTATGGTGGCTAAAGGACAAATGTTAAAACCTTCCCCCATTATGTGATGCAGGCCTGGTGAAGAATAACTAAAATTTAAAATGTCAAGGCACCTCTTCATCTTATTTCAGCTTTTATTAGACTTTTATTAGAAATCCATCTCCTGCAGGATGGCAATTCCAAGCTGCACGAAGAGTGCTCTTGATGTTCTTTTTAAGTTTGCTTTGGCTTTATTATTCTGATTGTGCAGCACATTGTTGCGTTACCTTTTTAAGGCTTTATGCAATACAGGCAATGTTTTATAATCAAGCTTAAGGATCCCTTTGATAGATCGGTGGATGCCTCTTCATCTTGTTTACTCTCAGTCCCTCTCAGTATTGCAGTTGCGAGCAAAGACCATCTGGTTGTGTGGAAACAGTAACCGGCTTACATTTCAGCAATACGGGAAGATTCCAGGAGAAAATAATTACATCTTTCTGAAATGAGTTTCCGCAGACAGCTTTCAAAAGTCTCTGTTTGTGCTCCTAATTACACCAAAGTTTCAGGCCTAATTGATGTTTTTACATCCTGAAATCCAATATTTGAGGTGCATGACCTTACAAACTTATAATAACTTCACAGTTACGGCGTGGCAGTTAAAGTAGCACAGCGGAGGATGGCATTTAGTGGCTTTAATGGTGAGTCTTCAGATGAGTAGCGGTGTGATCACACTAAGTTAAACAGAAGAGGTGGAACATCAGATATAATTAGATTCACTGTTTGACTTAAAAGGTGTCTGAATTTTGATTTTGTTCTGCATTCATGATTGTTTTTCTTAATACTTATTCGGGGATATTAATCATTACAGCTACTGGGCCCTGGAGCTGTCATGTTTAATATCATCACAAGTGGTGCATTTCTCTCAAAACAGACATCAGATCACCAAATGTTCCACACTTAGAACAAGCACTGTAAGGAAATGCAATAACAAAATGAAAGATAGATGTAGGAGACAAAGCCGACAGATAATTTTGTCACATTTCCATATTTCCATGGAGGAAATGCTCTGTTCCTCCTTCAGCACAAAGCCATGAAGGGGAATCACATTTTTGTCGCAACATCTGACAATATGAGGAAAAACAATATTCTCCTCCGTCTCACTAATCTGTGCACCACCTGATTTTGGTTTTGTGTTGTTCTAGTATTGTAACAATGGAAGGCGCAGGCTGTTTAACACAACTAATGGAGAAGAGCATGACCCTATTCTCAGGGGGCCGTGAAGTCCCAAGATCAACAACATGAAAAAATAATGAGTTCAGCCTCTAAAAAGGCAACCGCAGCAGAGTAACATAATGATACAGGAAGCTGGGGCCACTGTGCATACTGGCTGCTCTTTATGGCCGGCGTCACTCCCTCCCCTGCACCCTGCATCCCACCGCAGCTCTTTATTAAAATGACCGTGAATGATTAGCAGATGCACAGAGCGATATACTGCTGTAACATGGATACACATGGAGGACTCCGGCGTATGAGACGAGCTGGTCGTATGTATTAGAATTCCTGTAATAGAAATCTGATCATTTTTGCTGCTGAAACATTTGATTGATTTTTCTGTTTGAAGTGAAGTTGCTGGTTAGCAAATAATAGTGTCAAGTCAGGATGTCAGCTCTGCTCTCATGGTTGCAATTTCCTCTGGGGACACTCAGGGGTTATATCGCTCATGCTCTCACAAATCCAGTTTTTACTCTGAACTTGAAACTTTAGATACAACCAGAAAATGTCAGGCAAACCACAGAGAGTATTTGCATGTAACCCCTTTGCAACCTCCAACCTTTTGATCAGTAAGTGTCATTTAAAGGTGGGTGAATGTGATTCTGGCGAAAGATTGTCTATATTTGAACTCAACAGCCAAACAAATCCTCCTTCAGTGCTCCTTCAGAAGATTTACCGTCACTTTCACTCCCCCCTCCCCTTCCTCTTGTCCTGCGCACCGGCACAAACACGACCTGTCGCTGATCGGCTGGAATACTGTTGTGCGCCTCACAGGTCTGAGCCACAATTTTGTTTCCCATTTACAGAGCCGGGGCTGTGTGGAAACATCTGATTTCTTTTCAGCGCACACACAGAACTGGGACCTAGAGGACCGTGAGGAGATATTCGCTGAATATCACACTCCACCTTTAATTACACATTTTCCCACTGTAACTGTCACAGATTACAGTTATGTTTATTTTGTAATTTACTCTCCAGGAGCTACAGTATACTATTAGATATTTGTGTGATTTTTTTTTTAAAGAATTGGCGCATGTATTCTTGAGTTATGGCCAAAAATGTGTGTTTTTTAAATAAATGAAGTACCATTGTGACATGTAACAAAGGTGAATATCAAAGAATGGATTTGACAAAATGGATAGAAAAGATATAAATAAAGGAAAAACAGAGTATTAGTTACTTTTAACTTTCACCCCCAGATCCATACAACATTCAATCCATGTTTACATCTAAGTTCATGTTATGAATCGTGGTAATAACCCATACCACCTTAACTACGACGAAGTGTGTTTATCATTATACCATATATAGAACTGCATGAAGCCACAGTCTGATAACTGTGTTTTGGGGTTCTTGCCTGGCATGTAGGACACATCAACATGTCCAAATGTGTTTTCCACTCGTGAAACAAACAGTGCATGTTTGACTCTCTTGTTAGTGCATTAGAGTCGATGTAGCACCACTACAGCAGCTAACAAATCTAGTGTGAGTGTCAAAAAGCAATTAATTGCATTTGAAGTAAATCCAGTAGAGTTTGATAGAGTTTCAGAAGGTGAAGGGCTCAGAGGGATTTTTTTTTCTCTCCCAAATTAAATACTGTTGAAAAGCATGAAAATTACACAAAATTTGAAATGATATTTTTTCACTTCACAACAGTGTAAAACATTACTGAAGCTATTCATTAGAGATGCACAATATGGATTTCTTTCAGCTGATGCCAACAGCTGATAATTACCTGCTTTTACCTGCTTGAATTTTAAAAAGAAGTTGATGTAACCTGCAGTTAATGGGCAAGAAGGGCTAAAATGTAGTGAGAAAGATGACTGATTTAATATCCCACAGCTCTGACTGACATCACTGTGACAACAAAAACAAAAAAACAGAAAAAACAAATTTAATTTGGCTTTTATAGATTTCAAATTAGTACTTTGACCTGATCTGTGACAACAGATAGCTGATATTTATCTGCTATAATTTCATTAGCAGAATAATAAATAATACTAAAATTCCCACTATCAGCTGATAATTTATTAAGGCAGATATTTACTGTGCATTGCTACTACTTACACTCTATGGGGGGTTATTAGGAGTCCCTGCAGCCAGACACTGCTCACTATGAAAGATGATGAGACAGAGTCTGACTGTGTAAAGTTTAATCACAAAGTGGTTTTATTATTATGATGCATGAAGCCACATTCTAGTAACTTTTTTTTCGGCTTCTGTCAGGCCTATAGGACACCTTAATGTGTCTAAATGTTCTCTCCACTTCTGCATGTTCGCATGTTGAGTCTTGTTAGAGCATCAGAGTCTGTGTCGCACCGCTACAGCAGCTAACGAATCTGGTCGGAGTGTCAAAATGCAATTAATTGTGTTTGAAGTAAATCCAGTAGAGTTTCAGAAGGTGAAGAGCTCAGATCTTTTTTTTTTTTTTTTTTTTTACCCAAATACTGTTAAAACATGAAAATTACCCAGAATTTAAAAATGATATTTTCAGTCCACAGTAGTGTTAAATGTTACTGAAGCACAAATTCACACACATTTTTTTTTCTTGTATCTCACATTTTCTAGCCAACTTGTTTTACTTTGGTATAATTTGATTATGAGATGATGGATGATAAGCTTTGGAGATTTGTAAGGCAACCGCAACGTCTCGTTCAGAGCTGTAGAAGCAGTCAAAGCCTTATTAGCCATATTATCAGTAATTTGGTAGGATTAGAATGACATTTGCCTTTTTGCCGATATTTTCCAACTTATTTTGGCCGATTGCCTGCGCTGATATATGCACATATTTCTTCACCTAATTGCAGAGAACATCAAGTCTCTCTTGTAGTGGAATTAATATATTATTCTGCCTACTCTTATCATGATCGCCCACTGGCAGATGCAGACGTAAAACACAATGCTTTTTAAAATGGACACATTCACTGGGCAGGAGGAGAAAACTACTGCTGATAGTTTTTTTTCCACTGGTGTCTGTTTCTCTTTGTTCTTCACAAATAACTCATGATGATCAGGTTGACAGCGCTTCAAATAGGCAATAACATTTGTGGTTGTAATCCATTGAAGGAATGTGACTCCTCTGACAACTGACAGAGAAATAATTGTAAATTACAACTTTGCTTTTCATTTTGGACAATTCAGAAAACCTCCACACTGCAGAGATTCTTGCATCATGTGAGCATTATTAAAGCTTCATTTTTATCAAAGTGTCTCATCAGCAGGAATGTTAATTTTGGGCTGCCGATTTCACAACGCATCCCTCCTCTATAATGCATCAGAGTTCATGTAGCAGCACTACAGCAGCTAACAAATCTAGCGTCAAAAAGCAGTTAATTATATTTTAAGTCAATCCAGTAGATTGTGATAGAGTTTCAAAAGGTGAAGGGATTTATTTTCTCACCCAAACTGAATACTGTTAAAACATGAAAATAAAAATCTGAACATGATATTTTCACCTCACAACAGTGTTAAACATTAACTCCAGCTATTCGCACTCTATTTTTCCCGCATCTCACATTTTCTGCCAACTCGTTTTACTTGAGCATAATTTGTTGACACCCAGTTCTCTTCACGAGATGATGGACGATAAGATCAGAGATTTCAACGACAACTGCAAACTCTTCATCAGAGTTGAAGAGCAGTCAATTACCACTTTTAGCAGCATTTTTAGCCATAATACCAGTCATTTTGATAGGACTGTAAATGTCTTGATCCTCTGGTTCTCCGTTTCTTGGTTCTCCGTTTCTTATCAATTTTCGCAGTCGATACTCCTAGCTGTACTTTCTTCTGTGCAGAGATGCTGAAAACAGCTTGAACAACATGGTGAATATAAATTTCTTTGTATGATCTGTGTCAAAGGTTGACGGCTGGCCGAGTCAGACCAGGTAAAAAGTGTTCTGAGAAATAAATCTGTTGTAGGGAAGTGAAATAGTGCTCGAACAAAAGGCCTGTAAATTGTTCCTTTGTGCGATTTTTCTTTAAAAATGTTCCAGAGTGACTTTTATGTCAAATGGTTCAAAGACAGAAATGCCCGCCTCCAACCTCTCTTGAATTATTCCCTGTTGCAGTGGATATTTTTGCACAACGCATGCACGTAATTGTATCCTTACAGCTGATGATGGATGAGACTCAAGAGTTAAAGTCTTATAGATTTTGTAGGTTTGTGCAGTGTTATTTTAGCAGTCTCTTCCGGCTTTCCCTGTTCCTTTGAGTAGACGGATGAAGGTAGGTATGGGCACAGTGAGGGCAATGGAGTGTGGCTTGCCTCAACCCTGTCACTTTGATAGAGTGAATACATTGTGAGAGATAATGGAAACTTTCTATTCAGCGAGGGCTGGAATAAAGAGAGCCTTCCTACTCATTCATCAACATTGATTACTGTACAGCTCATGGCCTGGAAAGAGCATGGGAGCACTACTTCTCACAAAGACTCTGCTGAATTGCAGGTAGAGGAATCAGAAAACAACAAAAGTGCAATACTGGCCTTTTAAGAAACATCACCCCAATTTGTTTTAAGGTGAAGCTGTACAAGTTCTGAAGCACTGAGCTTTAGGGTTATAAGGAAGGCTGTACTGTATACAGCGCTGCACAAACAACCTGCAGTAATGTGGCCACTGCTATTGATACACTGTAAAACAGTAATTGTTTAAATTATTTAACCTTTATTTAAACTAAAAAAATCATTGAGGGCTGGCCCTCATTTACAGCAATGTCTAATAAACAATGATATAAAAGATGCAATGTAAAAACGAAGAACAAGAAGAAGAAAAACAAACAAACATGATTACTGTTTATGAAAATACAAGATACAAAATATTAAAACAATGAACGTTAAACAAGTACAAATAGAGGCAGCCTGGTTATTGATCATGGGTTTGAATTCATCAAGGGATTCCAGAATATGGATTACAAATGAATGTGGATTGAGTTTAGGTAATTTTGTAATGATTTAAAAGAAACTTTCCTGTCAAATAAACTTGATATGAACAAAAGTCAGATTAACCTGAATAAATAAAACTGTTGTATTTATGTTAGGTCATTGAGAAAAGATTAGAAAATAACATAAAAATGTTTGTGTCTGAATCGACTTAAAATTTAGATGGAATTTACCTTGATAGTAATTCAGTTGTACTTTTTTGATTTGATTTAAGTTTATTTGAACATAAACAAACAGAAAAGAAAACAACAACAACAGACAATGTAAAGTTTGTTCAAAAGGAGTGGGAAGAAGTCGAAACTTATCTAATCCCACCCCCTCTCCCTGCAGAGTGATTTATAAATCTATAATTCTATCCTTCCTTAGAATACTACTATTAATAATATAATGATGATAATAATAATAATAATAATAATAACAATAATAATAATAATAATAATGAACATGATATATAATAAATATAAATGTATCCAT
>JAJHUR010134938.1:5264-51714 GCA_027495735.1 Lutjanus campechanus
TGCTTTCATTTTGATACTTGTGTTCTTTCCATTCTGCTGATTATGGTTCCTCCAGGCTGTGACCTGAGAATCGATCAAGGTCCACCATCACTGACGATGTTACGTCCCTTAAATGTGTCCTAGAGGCTGGCAGAGGCAGTGTAAGCAAACACTGGTGCAGGGAGAGAGAGCATGATAGTCTGTGCTTAAGTATGCATAGACGACGTAATGTATTTAGTTATTTTTACACTCATAATTGAGTACTGAGTACATTTTTAAAATCCAAACATTTCACCTGCTTTTTTGTTGCCAGTCAGCTGATCTGATCACAAACAGGCTGATGAAAACCAGAACATACGCACGAAAAACAAAACACTGCAGCAGCACAGGTTAGAATCTTAATGATTAATCACTGTTAAGAATTAAACCAATTAAAGATGCATTAATCAATATTTAATCAGTAGTCTAGACATGGCAGTAACTGCTCCTCATTTAACATTGTTCTGTCTGGTGGAGACTTTTCTTGAATAAGAAAACTTAAACTTTAAAAACAACAGTGAGAATTAAAAATCAAAATGCGAAAAAAATATCACTGATTAATCGATTGCTAGAGTTTTTATCAGGTAAACACAATAACTAATTCTTACATCCATTATTGTATTTCTCTCCATCTTTCACAGCACGTTTTATTCCCTGCAGCTTAATGATTAAGAGCAAGACTCCTGACAGCACCTGTTCTGTCACTAAACATGGTGAAACATGTAAATCCAGCCTGTCTGGACCTGTGACATCATTTCCACGGTCAGGGTCTGCAGATGACTGGTGGCTGATCAGCTTTACAGAGCAGGATACAGCTGGCTGTGATACCCATCTCCCCTCTGATTAGCAGGGCTCAAGAAAAACCTTAATCGCCTTGTTGACTTGAAAGGCTCTCAAAGTGGGAAAGCTAATTAACTCTGCACAGCGGCGCAGAGACAGAGAGGAATGTCAGGAGGAGAGATGTTCAAATATTTGCTCTCTAATGTAAAAAAAACTTCATAAATAAATAACAATTCTGCAGAAATGACAAAAAAAAATGTACCAAACTATGACAGAAACAGTGTGAAATATAGTTGAGTTGACTTAAAAATTTCAAGACAACGAACTGAACTGGATTTTTGAGTTTTGAGCCCAACTCAGACTCAGAATGTTAGCATGTCTGGCTAACTAACACTAGCTTACTCGCTGCAGTAACTTGACCTCCAGACAAACTTGTTAGATCCACTGCATCTGTATTTGTTCTGTGGAGGTTTGAGGAGGAGGATGTGGGCTGATGAAGAATCAAAGTGGATCGACGATTATACATCTCTCTCTGGCTCACTCTCAGGTCTACACCAGGTTAGTTTAGCTCTTATCCTGACTCTCTTCTGCGGTCTGGCTGGTCTGGCTGGGTGACCCGTCTCAAGATCCGCTGCACTAATCGAGTCCCTGTGCTTCCTTTTCCCACATTAATGAGTGTATTTCTGTCATCTATCATGTAGATATACCTGCTGTGTTTCACCATCCGACTAGTGTTTGCTGAGATGTAAGCTAGCTTTAGCCTCAGTCTGTTAGCATTAATGTTATATCATGTACGCAGCTGTTAGCTAACTTTATATAAACACTTTCACAGGGTTCTTGTTTTAAAACGTGACAGATGGAAACATTAAAACATCAGCTGGAGACTCTCAGCTGACTCAAGTTGAGTTAGCATTAGCATTAGCTCACATCAGCCAGCTACACTTGTGAAATCTGCTTGTGAGTCAATATTTTAGTTCATAAAATCCACCGTCGTCAGTTAGAAATGAGAAGCTGCTTTTATTTGCTTCTCTGATGAATCACAGACCTCCTGTTTCAACAATTTTTCTCAATTTCAATGTTAAATCTGCCGCCGTTACCACCGTAAACTGAAGTGCAAGATGGAATGTTTGGCAGGTGTAGCAACAGTAACTAAGGAGGGCGGGGCTTAGTGAAGGGTCAGTTGTCTGAAGCGTTTGTGGTGTCTTATGGCCGTCTTTGCAACCCTTTTACTCGGTTCTGTGTGACTGTATGAAGTCACTTATCTCTGGGTTTATCCTGGCTCTGTGTTGACAGGTTTCAGATCTCGGGGATGTGTGCGCCCTGTTAATACTGTACTCAAGCCTGTGGTGGAAATTGGGGGAACAGCTTTTTTCATCTGCTGTGGTTGAAAGCACACGTCTGTTCTGTAATTCCTAAAATCCTGCAAAAACATCAGTGTGTTCTGTACGCTTTTGTTCAGAGGGTTGAGGTAATGGGTGGGGCAGGGGAGGTGGTATATCTGTGAGTGTGTGTGTGTGTGTGTGTTTGGAGGGGGGCAGCTGATTTGAGGGCCCTGGCAAACACAAAGGGGCCAGGACCTCCTCCACACATGCCCCACACAATGCCCCGGCCCTAATGCTTGTAAATCTATTCACACATCCAGAGGCCAAAGATAATAACAAGCTGTTCAGAATGAATTTCTAATGAGCAGACTGAAGCCTGTCTCTCTGTCTCCACTGGAAACCTGATTCTGCTTCAGCACAAATCCTGCTTCACAGTCAGCCACGAAACAAACGTGCCTGTTTAGCATTAATGCAAAGACGTATGCATGTATGCATTCTCCTACGAGCCAGTGGTGTCGGATAAATAACAACAGAGCCGCAGGATGAAGACAGATGGAGACGGACAACCGACCTACAAAGGAATCTGAGCCACAAACGCAGATTTAACATTTTAGACATTTGGTTGATCCACAACACAAAGAGAATTTCTCTAAGCGCAAAATATTTGGGATTTTTTTAAACATTTCTAAATCGCTGTCAGTTCTGGATTGCAGAGTTTAACACCGCAGCTCGAGTTTAAATCTGACAAACTGTATAATCCTTTTGATTTTAGTCCTGGTTGATTTGGCAGCATCTATGGTTACCATGGTAACAGCTAGTGTGGTTTACTACGACAGCAAAACACTTGTTGAGCTGCAAGAACAACTTGTGCATCTGTTTACAGTGCAGCCAAACAAACTTGCATTGTCTTAAAAACAGAAATCGTCTATAATCTGCAATTTTTCCTTCACGTCACTGTGATCTGATTTCATGCTGTGAGTTTAGTTTGCTTGCAGAGAAGTTGGAGGTCTCCGGCAGCTCTTCATCTAACAGCTCACTGTGGCTGCTCCTTCTTCCTCCATCACTCACTGATATATTTAAAACTGATCCACTATCACAAAATGAGCAAAATGACTGTTTTCTAAAAGTCTTTTTGATTAGCAGTGACACATACACTGGTTTTCCTGTAGCCTCTTCACAATAAAATGTTTCTTGCTGTGCTCTCTGTGTTTGGATACTGCACCTCTCCTCCCATACTGCTGCTGCTGCTGCTGCAGTGACTGATTGGCTGCAGGTGTGCTCAGGTGTGCAGTCAATCACCAATCAGGGCAGTTCAAAAGCAAGGAGAGGGCAGAACAGGGCCAGTGGACTGTGTGTCTGCAGTGATCCTGTGATGTGACGAGCATATTGTTATTTTTTTTGTGTGTTTTTGTTAGCCGCCCTGCTGAGCAAAAACAAAGTTAGTTTTCATTTGTCATATTTTAATGTTAATGTAATTTGAACTTCATCTATTCATAAAAAGAACTTTTGTTGTCACATTTGTCTCAGTTTTCCCTTCTTCATTTTTACTTTTATTTATTGTTACACAAATATGTTACAGGTTACAGATATGAAATGTTATATTTAATCATGTATTACATGACAATGTTTGCTCACATGTAATCTGTAATATGGTAATAGGTTGCAGCTGACCTGGATCATTTAGCAAAATTATTTATTAGGATTAACCCTGATAAAGAAGTCAGGTAAAGACATTTTAGTGATTTTAGGGACTGTGCTGGTCAGGGTTAAACAGTTCATTTAAATTTGATTGAAATCACAATATGGGCTACTGCAAATTTCAAATCGTAGAAGAAGCAATATTTGTTCAAGCTGAAATGTGTCGAAATACTTGTAAGTTAGATATTGTTGTGCTGCACAGATGATATGCTGGGCTGCATCATATTTGATTTATGAAAAGATCTTTGTTTGGTACAGATTAGAGACGCAAGGATTAATTGATTAGTAGTCAACTACTGAATTAATCACCACTATTTTGATAAACAATCAACTGTTATGAGTAATTTTTAAAGAAAAATGTCCAAATTCTTTGATTTCAGCTTCTCAAATGTGATTATATTCTGTTTTCTTAAGTCCTCTGTGAGAATAAACTGGATATTTTGGGTTGTGGACCAAAGACGACATATGAGGACGTCATCTTGGGCTTTGGGAAACAGGAATCAAGATTTTTTGACATTTCATAGACCAAACAATCGCACAAGTCATATTTGCAGTTGCAGTTTCAGTCAAAATCATCACAAATAGATATTTTTTCAAAACGGCTCAGCCTTTGTACTGATGCAGCAACAAGTTTTGGACAAAATCACTTTGTAATATGAAGCTTCAAACTGTTTCAGCAACATGAATCTTCACCAGGATGGAAACAAATTCATCACCCAGACACGACAACAAGGACAACAACAACAACAACTCTACCCTTTGTTGTTTCCACATTTTGACTTAAAAGCTCATCAACAACCTCCAACTCTGGAATCAAATGAGACTCGTGTGTGTGTGAAGGCAACTTGAACTGACTCTGTCACTAACAATGAAAACAATTATAAACAGAAGTAATTACAGAAAACATTTAAAGGCTTCTGCTTTGTCCTCCGGTCCCTCTCGGGATTCAGACGTGTGTGAGGTTCACAGGAAGAGAAGCAGCGTGTGATCCAGCGTTACTGTGAAGGTGTTTGAGTCCCCGAGCAGCTGAAGAAGAAAAGGTCATCAGAGGTCACAGCAGCTCGTCTCCTCAGCGCTGCAGGAAGCATCGGCATAATTATGTTAATGAGCCTGGATCACTGCTGCCAGTCTGCTGGACACACACACACACACACACACACACACACACAGATAAGTGGTAACTGATTACTGCAACATGAAACAGTTAAAGAAGAACAGATCTGTAAAAATCAGTCTGCACATCCAAACATATCAGACTCGTAGGCAGGATCACCATCAGAAAGATTCTCCCAAACAGACCATTTATTAAAGAGTAGGCAGTTTGTTTTTGGTATTACTGGGAAAAAATTCCATAATAATCTTTAAGCATAATGTAATTCAAGTTGTATGAGAAAAAAAATAGACTTTGGCCAATCACAGCTCAGTAAGATGGTTGATTGTTGAGTCTTTTCCCTCCAAAATGTCTGTAATTTGAAAACTCAACAATCAACTCTCTCTTTTTCCAGAATTTCTTACTGCACCTTTAAATACAAATAAATGTAGCAACGTCAATTTCCCTTTAGTTATGTAATTCATCTATTCATTCATTCCACCTGACTCTGTCACATGTCAATGTCACATTTAGAGGCCCTTTTATTGTGCGCCATCCAAAACACACCTGTGCAACAATCCTGCTGTTTAACCTGCATCTCTACAGGCCACACCTGTCAGGATGAATTATCTCAGCAAATGAACTCAGATTTTAACAAATTTATGAACAAAATTTAAGAGGAATAAACCTTTAGTGTGCACAGAAGACGTCTGACATGTTTTATTTCTACTCACGAAAACTGGGAGCAAAAACACGTGTTGCAGTTAAATTTATGTTGAGTGTATTCACAGCTGTGTTCTCCTGTTCTGTGTCCAGACCTGAACTGGGTTGTGACACTGATGAAAGATTTTATCTACATGCTGGAATCTAAAGCACCATTTTAAAATCTAGAAGTAAAAAACTAAATTTGAATGAGTTGTGCAGAAGGGCTGTACAGCTTATTGAAATTTGATCAAAATCGCAATTTGGCTTTCTGCAATTTTCAAATAGCAGGAGGTGTAATATTTGTTAAAGGTAAAATGTGTTAAAAAACTTTTAAATGAATGAATGTGGTGAAGCGGAGACGTCCCCCAAACCCCCAAACCCCACACCATAATCATTTTAACATGTTTTTCAATCAAAATAAGAATAATTATGTAAAAATGATCATTACCTTTAATTCTGCAAATCATATCTTAATTGCAATATCAGTCAAAATTATTGCAATGAGATATTTTTTCAGAATTGTTCAGCCATGTGCAGTGAAATCTTTTGTAAATCCTGTCAGAGGTCAAAGAGCATCGATGCTGCAGTGACCTTCACGACACAACTTCACTTTAATCACTGGTCAGTACAGTTAAACACTGAGTGTGTGTGAGTGTGTGTGTGTGTGTGTGTGTGTGTGTGTGTGTCCACTTGTCTCATTCAGTCCTCTCCTCCTGATGACTGCAGCTAATGAAAAGCCTGCAGAGAGGACCAAGCTGGAAGGGGGGGTTGCTGCCTATTCTTGTCACTGGATAGGGGGGCGGGGGCCGGGGACCGGTTGCCAGGGCCGACGGAGACTCCCGGGCCCCTGGCTGACAGCAGCAGGCTGTCGGGCCGAGCAGGCCGTCTGGCGAGCAGGCCCGGCCCTCCTCGGCGAGCTGGCACGCGCCGGCGCAGCAGCCCGGCCGAGGCATGACGAATCACTGAAAGAAACCTCCGCAAGGCCGCGCAGAGGAACACCTGAGCCACCGAGCAGAGGGAGGGGTCAGAGACGGAGGGAGGGGTCCAACGATCTGGTGGCACAGACGCTGGGACAAACTGATGACACCAAGATGGACAAAAGCAGACAGGAAGAGATGAAAACAGATGTCCCCAATATTACCATTTTCCTTTTACGTTCTAATTAGTTTTTTATCATAATTTGGGTGTTATTTTCCAATCTGGCCATCATTAGTTACACCGAAGTATTATCTATGATCTGAAAACATGTCAGCCTCACGAAAAGACCTTTGACGGGACAAAAACACGAGCAGTCAGATAATCAGACTAGTGGCAAACAAGTCAACAGTTTCTCCAGATTACAGCATATGAACCAGTTTATCTGAAAGTTAAAGCGGCTGAAAAGTGAGTAATAATCCCTCATTACACAGAAAAACTGTGCAGGCAACTGGACTCACAAGCCTTCTGATAAAACAGAAAATCCACCCTGCCAATCACAAACGTCTTGGGCGGAGCTAAGCCCAGGATGCAGCGACGGTGCTGTTCCAACTTGTGTCTTGTTTTCGTGAAACATCTTCACATCGGGAGGTGAGTTCTGGTATTAGAATGACAACTTCACTGCAAAAGATAAGCTAACAGCTATTTGCCTTCATATATCTCGCGAGATGTATCGCGAGACTTCGTATATCTCTTAATGGATGCACGTGTGAAAATATTGCGAGATATACGAAGTCTCACGACGCCATGTTTACATCCTGTCTGGGAGGCTACAGTTGACATTTCTGCTAAAAAAAAATGGTGTAAATGACGTCTTTTGTGGTTAAATTTTAATGTCGCGGCTCGCGGACACTTGGATTACACCACACGAGCAGGATGGAGACATTTTGTGTTTGTTTTGTGTTCTTGTTTTAAGGTTTTATCCGTGGTCACCATTCACTGCCATTGTACTGGATGAGGCTGCTACCCTGTTTCTCCTAAAACTCCAGGATTGTTTTGTGAACTGAAGACCTTCACCCATCATCACATCGGCACAGTGGTGAGTACATACTGAGTGGGTTATCATGCAAAGTGGAATATCCTTTTAAGCTCTGATAAACTCCAACTTTTAAGTTTATCAACTCAATAAAATGTGTACTGCAGACTAATTTGGTTTTTCAGTTCATCTAATATAATGTCAGTGTTTTAACGTCTAAATAAAATATTGAGCTCTTGTGTGACAGACGTCCGTCCTGTTTTCGGTCTCTGCTCCATGTTTCATTGTACTGGATGCTTCAGGATGAATTGGGGGTCACAGCAGAGCGTTTACCCGTTCAGCTGCTATAGCAACCAAACCTCATCACACAGTCACACATTTTTACAACATACAGTATCACAACATTTTATGACAATTACATAAAAAGCCTGAATGAGGACTTTACAGAAAATTGACACCCACTCCAAACAAAATGATTGCTGGCATTAAACAGAAATGCATTATGGGTTTGTTGTTATGTTATGAGTCATCCTAAGAGCTTTGTTAAAAAAATAAAAAAAAAGCTCAATTTTCAGTATTTGAGTTTTAAAAATAACGTCAGATAAACTTCAATCAGCAAAATAATTGTCTCGTATGGCTGCATGTGACTGCAGCAGCTGATTTAAAATAAACCTGCTCCTCGATCTCCACAGGAACCGAGCTTTTCAGATTTGGTTTCACAGAAATGAGTCAGTGACGGACGAGCAGGCGCTGAGGTACATGGACTCGGGAGGAGCGAGGAGACCCGCGTTCCCTCAGGCGAGTATTGATCCGAGTTACAGGCGCTCACGTCACGAGCATCCGTTTGGGATTCTTGTTGTTTGAAGAGCAGTTCAAGAAAAGACCTTGTGAGGGTTTATATGTTAACGGATATATCTGGTATAAAACATCCCACTGTGTGTGTTCGTCCCTGCTGTGGTGTCCTTGGGTCCGTCTCAGATGGACGGGCAACAAATTCATGTGACAGTCACATGTGAACTTTGATTCACATGTGACTTTAAAGCACATGTTTTAAAGCACATGTGATTTTAAAGCACATGTTTTCTACAAACATGTGTGTTGTCATATACAAAGATGGTAAGTTTCTGATCCACCACATGAAAAATAAAGTTGACATAAATTCATTAACTATATGCATGTGAAATTAAGTTTATAAGTTTATTAAGTCTTTAATTTTTGTCCATGTATATAAATCTATAGATTTCATTGTCACAAACTGCTGAGATAATTTTTATGACCCGGTCCGCCCAATCCGCAGATCCGTGCTCGTGGTTGTGACTGTGGTCCACTTCCTTTCACTTCCATCTCCCTTCAAGTGTGAACTCTTTTTTTCGAAAGACGCTAAACCACCTCAAGCCAGCGTAAAAACTTTTCCATCCACATTCCATCCATTTCTTATGGGATACTTCAAAATGTGCATAAACAAACACAGAAACACGACTAAAGAGCTAAAGAGACTAAACGGTTCCATAGAGCTGCAGAGTTGATGATAAGCAGGATGTAAAATGTACTTTTTTGTACACCAGCTGAAGCTTTTGATCTTTTCTCTTGGAGTTTTGTCCAAATGTCACAGCAAACCTCAGTCCAGCTCATTTCATCCCTCGTTAGAGCGCAGCGCACACTTTGCATCTTCATGGTTTAATCTTGTGAAGTATTAGCACACAGAGCTGGTGACAGATCGTTTTAGTCTAATTTAGATGGTGGAGCCACAAGTTACTGCGCTTGTTAACTAATTAATCAAAGCGTTCAGTGCGCTCGGCCGGTAAGACACAAGACGCACACGACGCCTGATCATGTACATTAAATATGAAGAATAATATGGCGCATGCTATAACTTTATTAGCAGCCATTTTAAACAATGAAATCTAACAATTTTACAACTGTTTTTCCTGCTTTGCTTCAGAATTTGGGGTCGTTGCAGCCACATCTTGAACTTTGGGGGCCATTAAACCCAGTGTGCCCTCTTGTATGATGCCTGTGCTCCAGTTACTGAGTGAAGCAAATCTAACAGACACTTGCATATTTTCCGGCGTTTGTCTGGTGCAGGATGAGTCATTTAGTCATTTGATTCAATATTAATAGTGAAATTATTATTATTATTAAACATGATAAGACTTTAGATCATCTGTCCTTTCTTTTCTAAAAATGTCGAAATGTGAAGCCAGACTGTTCAAATGGATTTCTCCTGTCACGCCCGAACAATGACAGCCATCAGTAATTGAAACATTACGGCACCCCAGTGTTGTAGCTGGAGGGCCTGAGCTCTTTGGAGGCAGCAGAGAGTGTGTGTGTGTGTGTGTGTGTGTGTGTGTGCAGACCTGAATCAATAAGGGTCAGGGAGAAAGGGTCGTCTGAAGTCCCCATAAACTGACAGAGGTTTCAAAAGGTTTGAGGATGGTGGCAGCTGAGGCCTTTTACAGAGGAGCTGCTGGAGGATTAACCCCCTCCAACCACGCAGTCGGACAACTTGTTTCATTGCCTAATGGAGCTGCAGGCGAGGGGATTATTGCAATGGCAGACCATGACGAGAAGCCCCTCACCTCAAAGATGATGTAAGGACAGAGAATCTTCTGGACTCTGACAGGTCATTATCTCCCACCAGCGTTTGAGACGATCATCCAACGGAGGGAGCCGTGCTTTTGTTTCCTCTAACCTTGAATTATCCTGCACCGCTTCCGGCGTACTTCTTAACTGTAAACACGAGTGAAAAGAAGTGATCCCAACCAAGGAGAAGACGCCACCCGGGGCATTTTGAAGTGTTTGTGTAACGGGTCAAGCACGCTCAAGGAAAACTGTCTCCGCTTTGAGAAGCAGATATGTCCTTGAATTCAAGAAACAAGACATTCCTCTGATGGGTAAAGTAGCGGGTGACTCACACTCGACTGCCTCTTGAGCGACAGTTGCTTAATTAGCCCCCATCGACGACGCTGACCTTCATGTAACGTGCTCGAGAGGCCTGCGGTCACACCGACCCTCCCTCAGAGGGATAATTGGCCCGTAAATATGAAGCCGTTCACGGGGGGCTCAGTGTGGCGCAGCTATAGAGGAACGCAGAGCAGAGCCCTCGTCCCTTCTTCCTGTCGGAGTCAATACATCTGGACGTCGATGATCACTGGAAAATATTAGAATGAAATTAAGAGTCATTAGTTCAGTGATTCTCTAACTGCGGGGTGGGCTCTCCTGGTGGGGCACAGAGCCACTGCAGGGCGGCATGAGTATGAATCATGAAGAAAAACAACAGTTTGCTAATGCTAATGCTAATGCAGACCCTTTATCAGTCCCTCCAGGCTTCCACAGACTGTTTTCAGGATTGTTGTGGCCTCAAATGTCTGATTCCACAGCAGCATTTCTAGAAAATTGTGATCCATGTTATGATGTTTTCAAGCATTATTTTGCAATGAAATTGCAGCAGCAAGTAAAAATTGCAAAAGAAGGTGCAACTTTTTGGGTATAATTGATGAAACAGCAAAGGCAACTTGTTCCCGGGAGAATAAAACTGCACTCACTTCTGAGTGTTCTGAATAATCTTACCATAAACGCTCAGGATTACAAAAATTCTGCCAAGCAAAATCTACAGCAAGTACATATAAAAGTGTACAGAGGATTGATAAATGCCACTAACAATGACAACCCTCATGTTCTTTTCAATGCTTGTGACAAAATTTAAAAAATGAATAGAATAAAACGTTGAGTCGATTGATTGAGACGAGCATGTTTGACGTCTGTGTGGTGGACTGCAGTGATTAGTGGGACTCGTGGGAAGATTGTTGATCAAAGTTGTGAAGAAGTTGCAGTGATTGGACAAAAAGATGGTGCAGAATGCACAGAGATTGAGTAAATTTGCGTTAACTCTTGTGATCTCAATATTGAAACTTCCTGGAGGGCCTGCTTTATTTCACTCAAATCAAAAATGTTCTGCAATGCAAGCCGCACCCCAAAAGTTCCTGTACTACCCTCCCATCAGGGACTTTTTGGGTTTAAGGACTGTCCCTGGAACTTACTGTAAGTCAGACCCTGGTCCCTGCAGTGAATACCCAGTGTTACTCCAACGTTCCCAGTTCCTGGGGAAAGTTCCTGCCATGGAAACACAGCCTTTATTACAATTACTGTTGGAAAGCACAATAAAATAATACCCCTGGAAGTGAATTTATACTCTGGGCCAAGTTCAATCTGAAAACGGTGCGTGGTTTATGGTTTCTGGACTGATTGTGCCACAGGTGCTCCCCAATCAGCAGCGATGTATGTAAACCTGTTGGTGGCAGATGTCAACATAGTATAAAGAGTGTCCACACATTGAGGAGGTGGGGTGGATGGTCTTTCACACAGGAGACCTGGGTTTGTCTCGAATGTGAAACCAAAAGTTATTAAAAGTTGTAAGTCACATAAATTACAGGTGCCATGCAACTTGTGTCATGTGATTTTTGTCTTGCAAGTCACTTCAGCAACTTCATGTCTTACCCTACACCAGGAATCAGCAAGCTTTACTTTCAAAAGAGCCATTTTTGACAAAGAAATATGCAAAAAAAATTTGTCTGGAGCTGCAACTATTGTAAAATCTCCACTTGCCTTTTAGAGTTTTCTCTTTTGGGATTTTGCACTCACAGTCAGTCAAGGAAAAGTCAAGACTAGCCAGCTCAGGATGGGAAAAGGTCCGTAAGTGAGCTAAGATAGATAGAAAAAAGAAAAGAAACAAGAACTACGACTCTTAATGTGCATTTCAGTCAAGAAAAATGCAGCCACTGAGCTTAAAAGCAAAAGCTACAAGTCATATTTGGTAGGAGAAAATTAAATCCCCCCTTCAGAGAAAAGGCAATATGTCAGCCTAAATGATGGAGCGGTAACAACATATACACATCAGGTAGTTAAAAGCTGCTTCACACCAAACCTCTGACTCTGTCACCACCATCTCCTGATTCTAAAAGCCTCTGTGGTGCTGAAAGTTACGAGCATCCGTCTTGTCCCAGATGGCTCGGAGCTCAGATACGGTATAATCTAATTTCCATCTCCATTACCCAAATAAGTGAGCAGATTAAATTTTCATCTGCATCTAGGGTTTAGGAAATTAAGACGGTGCTGTAACAGAGATGAGGCTTGATTGCTGCTAAATGTGATTGTCAGTGCCAAGTTTCTCATGGATGATAATCAGCGACGGTGAAAATTAGGATTTCTTTGCTTCATTATAACATATTCTGGGGGAAGATGATATGAGTTAAGAAACAAGATGAAACTATCATTGAAAGTTGTAAATGAGGAAAGATTTTTAGGTCGGAGTAATTTTGGAGAGTTGTCCTTTTCCCTGCGTTGTATCATATTATCAGTTTATTATTATTGATGCATGAGAGCAGCAATCTATAGCTGGAGTCGGGTTTTTTTTAATTTTTACAGATGTATTATTGGTTGGCAGGGTTTAGTGGCATCTAGTGGTGAGATTACAGATTGCAAATGGCTCGTCTCCTGTCCTGCCTACAGTGGCTGTGAAACCTGTGGAAATAAAAGTCTGTATCTCGAGCCAGTGTTTGGTTTGTCTGTTCCGGGCTGCCGTAGAAACATGTTGTTGCTGTCAGAAACTTTTGACTCTTCTTCTTCAGCGCCATCGTGTGGGAAGCGATGGTTACATCGTTCGACACTGACGTATCTGTTTTTTTACGTAAAAGGGGGCATAAATGAGACTTTAGCCTGGGAAGCTAATCATCAATCACTGTATACAGACTACAGCAACAACCTATAAATTACACAGCAAAAACAGGAGCCCCTCAAAATCCTTAATAATCTTAACAAGTGGCAAACAGTGGCAGTTGGCAGTGGCAGGGACAATATATGGAGGAAACAAACTTGGGGAGAAAAATATGTGAGAAATACAGCCTGACCCGACGCAAACCCGTCGGGCACAGATCGTAAGCTATAGAGCAGAATGACGGGAACAGAGTTTACTGTTTGTTATTTTGTTCATGTTATTCTGAAGTTGATTGGATCATTGTCTCGTTTGTAAATGGATTAAAAAACAATTAAAAAGATGTTCAGTCAGCTTCACAGTGGCAGGATCTTCAGTTATAGTGCTGATACTCTATTTACTTCTCAAAAACAACAGAATCTGAAGCTTGTAGCTGGAGTCTGTGACCTCCTCCTTCCCGCTGAGCGCTGATCAGCCTCCACCCTGTCTGGGCATGCCAACACCCATGCGTCTAGTTAACCGATCTGGTGGGAACGGCAGGAACAGTTCGTGCAGAGGCGGCAGGAAGACGCAGAGGTGGCTCACCGGACCCTCCCCGCTGTATTAACAAACCACATAACAGCACACAGCAGCGCCTGCGAGTTCTGAGAAAGCTTTTCGTGTGATCATTAGAGAGCGGAGGGGAGAGAAAGGCATCTCCCCGAGGTTCGGCACAATACAACAACCACACCGGGTCTGTGGAAGGAGTGTCTGCTCCAGCAGGCAGCTAATGAAGGCTGAGAGGACCTGTGGCGGCTCGGTAATTGAACCTCGGGGACATTCTCTCACTCTACATCAGCATTCTGCTCTCCTGAAGTTACAGGCAGCATCAGACGGCTGCTGCAGCTCAGGGTGTGTTTCATGTGCAGGGACAAAGGCAGCGTCTTGTTTATGGGAGGGAATCGTCTTTATTCTGTTTACTGAAGGCGACATGAGTTCAGGCTGGTGGTCATGAGCTCACTGCTGGACGGCAGTTACATTCATTTATAACAGCAAATACATTTTAAAGTAAATCTAATGTCGAACAGATTATGTCTCTTCTTCTTCTCTCAAAGGAGCAATAATATTGTGTGTTTGTGCAAAGATTAGTCCAAAACCTGACTTTAAATAGATGGAACAATAACACATTTCTGTGTTATTGTTCCATCTATTTATGTTGAAATTTGTCTGAGAAGATGATTTCTTGGTGTGACCATCAGTGCATTTCACACACAAACAGAACAAGATGAAAACATCTCGCAAAAGACGTAACAAGACCGGCACGATGCTAAAGACGAAAACAGAGACAAAAATGAAAATGAAGAAAATGACGTAAAAGATGTAACAAGACAAAAGCGACGTAAAAGACAGATGAAACAGACAGAGAGGGAGATTCTCTGGTGGAGAAAAGCTGAGGTTCAGTAGTTTTATAAAGAAACAATCAGCAGAAATGTCCTTCAGAGGACTTTTACTTTTATACTTTGAGGACATTTCAGTTCCTGCGCTCTTTCACTTTCACTTGAGTAAAGATTTTTTGAATTAGTACTTCAGGTCTTTTGTACATGTCTCCGTGTGTCCTTTTGCCACCTCTGATAATTCATAACTTCCACCTCTGCTCCTGTGAACACTGTGACTAAACGTGGATCCGGTGGAGATGAAACTCGGCCTCATCACTTCTGGCACCATTTGAGACACGTCTACCATGTCTGTCCCACAGATGGCTCGGCCCCGCTCTCCCTCTGTCCGCTGGCTGGACCGGCTCTCCGCTGGACGCCACGTGGGTGCCAAGTCTGCTGCCCCCCCCCCCACCTCTACCTCCACCCTACAAAAAAAACAACAACCCCATCCTCTCCTCCAACAACCCCCCGCCTGCTCCTGGCAGCCGAGGCAAAGCTCTCTCTCCCTCATCATCTCATCTGACTGCTTCTGTAAATAAATAACAACAACAAAATAGCAACAAGAGGGTGACACCCGGCGGAACCCGCTCGGCCACATGGGACCTGCTGGTTGTCGGCGTTTGGCGAGGCGCAGGGGTCACAGATGGCTGCACAACCCCCGCGCCGGCCCACATTTTTCCAGGCTGCTGTGCTTTTAGGTCGTCCTCCATCGCTAAACCGCCTCTTTTCCAACTAATTTTTTGAATGTTGACACGGGCTCAGATGGGAAAAACACAATAGCAAATAATTAACCAAAGGGGGCTGAATTAAAGGGGGACTTAATATGAGCCGGGTGCTGGATGACTCACTTTGCATTAGGCTTTGAAGCCGGTCCCTGGTGGCCGGCGTCGGCCGCTCCGGCTTTAAAAGCTAGTGCATCTTGGCACCTTGCTCAATAGAAAAGCAGGCGGTTGATCTGCGCTGCATTAGTGCTGAGCCTTTGTTCTCCCGGAGGGCTGTCAAATGGAGAGACGGCTCCCTGAGACATTTTATAGATACATTCCCCTCTAAGGCAGCTGAGCACTGGCAGGATGAAGCAGGTTCAGCGAGTATTAACGCCAGTATTTCATTCATCCATCTGTATACACGGACGGATGACGGTGACAGACAACTGCGAGGCTGTGTGAGAGGATTTGAAGTTCAATTTCATTCTTGTCATCTTCCTTTGTTGTTATTTCTTTTTCTTTCTCTCTCCTCTCTCAGGTTTTCCTGATTAAATGCTTTCATGTGTGGCGTCGCGGGCAAGGACGTGAATTCCTTATTACACTTTGCACAACTCGACAGAAGTGCTTTGGAGAGCACTTAAAATTTCTGCGAATGTTTCATAGAATAAGAGAGCAGCTGTATTAAACCTGTAAGTATATTTCAAACAGTATTTCAGAGTGAAGTGTAGCTCTGTGTGCTGTCTTCAGGCCGACGTTCTGATGCTTGATCAAAGTTCATCAGACATTCTTATACTTAAACATGTTTAGTTTTTAGATAAAGCTGTGTGAATGAAGTAATACAGTGTAAAAATGCTCCTGATACTGTGGCTCATATTGTGATGTAACTGACACCTGTACAGGTGTGCAGGTTGTCAGAACAGCTGTGGAAGCTGTACACTGTTGGAACTCTGTTTGTAGTTAGCTGCACTAACTTGTCATGATTTGGGTTTTTTCATAGTCACTTCCTGTTTCCTGTTTGTTGCTTTTACTTCCTGTCTTCATCTGTTTTCTTTTTGATGACTGATCATTTTCACCTGTTCCTAAAGGCCCTCACCTGTGTCTTGTTACCCTCCCCCTCCAGAGTGTATTTAATCCTTAGTCACGAGGTGTGTTCAAGATGAGCCTGGCCTGCGCACAATCGATCGCCGCACAATGCATGCTGGTTAGATTTGTGTCTGACTTGCTCTGAGGTCATACATATGTGCGTAGCAATGACCTCACGATATATATTTTCTATTTCAACTTCAATCAGCGATCAAGAACACACTTTATTTCTTCAGCTATGAACGTAGTCTGCAGACCACAGGTTACCTACAGCTGATCTAACAGGATGTCAGCGTCACTTCCTGTTTATTCTCTGAAGTCTGCTGGGCCGCTGCGGCCACCTGGTCTCGTCTACCTCCCTGGCGAGGCGCAGTTCATCTCGAACAAGCCTTTTACCACTTTAGCTGCTAGTTCATTCTGTCTCATCTTAATCCAAAAGCATGCAGGGGAAAACAAAGCAAATATTGACAAGGAAACTCTGGAAGAAAGCAGCAAACGTATGAGGACTAACCGGTAAATAAGGAGGTAAGGACACAGAATAAAACACAGCAGGGAGGGGGAGGATAATGAGACACAGGTGAGGGCAACGAAGAACTGGTAAAAATGATAAGTGATCAAAAACAGCAGGAAAACAGACAAAGACAGGAAGTAAAATAAACAACAAAGGGAAGACGTACCAAAATAAAACAGGAAGTGACTGAAAAACCCAAACCATGACACCACTGTGGTCCAGACTGTTTCTCCGCAAGTATCAGATTGACTGACATGATATTTATGCAGAGATTCATGGTTCCCAAACGATGAATCCTGATGACTTTGGTAAAGCGAGCATCAAGCCTCAACTCAGCCAAAACAGCGCAAAATCATTTTAAAGGGCTTCAAAATGCCAACAACGACAAATCGTGTTTCCTCTTTGGTACCTATGACAAAATAAAACAATATAAATACAAAAAAAGGTTAAAAAAATAACACATTGAGTCAATTCATTGAGATGTACATGCATGATGTTTGTGTGGGGGACTGCTCTGATTGGTGGAACTCGCGGGGCGCCACAGTGATTGGTCAACTTTAAGGAGAAGTTGTGGAGGTTGAACTTGGACTTGGTCTTGCAGAATTCACAGGAATTGCTTTAATTTGCATTAATTGTTGCAATGACATCGTTGCAGCTTCCTGGAGGAACTGATGAAGCAGCAGTGACAGTTTGGGGATGAGGATGGGCTGGGTTGACCTGTCACAATCCACCCATTCTGCTGTGTAGATATGAGGACATGTCGTGTGACCTTTCATATCACCAAAAACAGAGAAAAAGTAGCAGTTCTGATTAATATATTTGATGTATGGTCAAAATAAATAAGAACACAAGGGACATTTCTGCTGTTCTGGTTTTGAAATAAATTTTAAAAAGTTTTGCTGACCTGTAATCTTCAGTTGAGATCATTTACTTGTCTTCTTGAGATAAACTTGAATCTTTGAGTATCTGTTTAAACATCAGAACACAATAAAATAGTGCTGAAATGCTAAACTGATTAACCATGTTGTTTTTTAGACAGTTCATTTATTAATAACAGAGATCATCTGTCAAGAAACAAACTTTTTCTGTTTCAAGATTCTCAGATGTGACAACTAGCTGTTTGTCTCTGGGTGGTATGATTGTAAATTGAGGATCTTTTGGGTTTTGAGGAATTCTTGTTATTTATTTTTTATTTTGGTTTTATCTATAATAAGCATTAATGAAGAAAATAATCTAATCAAATGAAAGCTGAACTGTTTTTTATATGTACTAGTAGGATACAGACTGTATTTATTTAGTCTTTTGCCTTTACAACTCAAATGTTTCCTCTCTCTTAAACATGAAGTCTGTTGTTCTGTTGTCTGTTCTTTAAGTAGAATAATCCCGTTGTTGCCGCTGCGGCTTCAGTCCCAGTCGGGCCCCTCCCGGCCCCCCGGGTCCCGCAGGAGATCAGGCCGTGTCGAGCCCTGTGGACGGTTACCTGGCAGCCGGTGCAGCGGGGAGGATGAAGGTCCCTGAACGCAGCAGCACTCAGGCTCCTCACACTGATCCTCCTCAGTGCATCAGCTCCATCTGTGACCACAGTCCCACTCTGAGAGATTATGTTACAGCTACAGTCTGTCTCCACTCTCTCGCTAAATCTACATTTAAGTAGTTCTGGAAGATTTTTATAATAAAAATTAACCCGTTCTCTTCAAACAGCATCCAAACAACATAACTGTCGGGTTTTCCTACAGGTGATAAATCAGTCCTTTCCACTGACTTCTGTTAGGAACAGATCCAGTCAGGTGACATCATGGTGACAAAAATAAACCATGAGGTCAACACTCTGAAACAGCTGCACTGTCATTAGATTTTAGTGATACGACTACATTGTGAGGTTTAGGAAAAGATGCATATTTATTCCTGCCGGGCGTAAGATTGCGAAGGTGAAATATTCACTGGAATCACACTTAAATTTAGCAAAGAAATACATTTAATAGCTTTATTAATTTCCTTCAGAGTTACAGGTCAGTTAAGTTCCACGTTATATGAGTCTGCATGTAAACTGTAACTTGACTGGTTGGTGGTAATTCTCTGTTTTATATGACCGTGAACAGCTGACTTCTCTGTCTTCTTCACCGGCCACTAGGGGCCGCAAGTGATCAACATCTGCCTCAGTTTGAAATCTTGTTTCAGCTCCGGACAGCGTGTGTGGAGGTCGTGTTAATGTTGGAGGAATTTTGCAAATGTCTGCTGGTTACATCTTGCAGTTTGTGGTGGCATTGCAGCAGGTGCTTCACCGTCTGTTGCCTGGCTCTGGGATCTGCACTGTACTGATTTGTTTGGGTTGTGAACAGCAGCAGCAAGATGATGATGATAATATGGTCGATATCCTCACAGAAGTATACGGGATGTGGGTACAACAGTCTAGTGATGGAGAAGCAGTTCAGAATCACTAGAATCAGTTCTTTACAAAGATTCGTTCACTGAATCGAAACTTTGACTCTGTTTAGTCAAACTCAGTGAACTAAAACACGGCCAACAGTTCAGCTCACTGACCAGTGGACTGAGCCAGCGAGCTCAGAATTCAGTTGCATAAAGGTGTTTGCAAACTGAAAGCTCAAAATCTACATCATGTATATTTTCTCTACACCTACTTGACCTCCTCAGTAGCTGTGAGAACGGCCGCCTTAATGTTTTCTTGTAGCATCGCAGCCTGAGATTCAGTAGATGTGATCATTGGGCCTCATGCAAGAACATTTTTGTATCCTTATCTTAAATTTCTCTGACTTTTTTTCATATGAAGGGCTCAAACAAACACGCAACGTCAGATTCAACAGCCGATTGTAACTTCAGACGGTGTAAATTATCCACCTGTAAATCAGCATAATTAACGTCCCAATAATACCATATACGGTTCTTGCACGAGACCCATTGTTCAGTCTACATACATCAAAGTTCATGTTGTACTGAAATCTGACAGTCTGCAGGCGTGTGTTCAAACCCTGGATCATCTGTCTGTGAGGCTGCAGCTCTAAACTCTGAGTCACCACTTTTTTCCTTTTTTTAAATCTCTCTGATATCTCAAAAATCTTTTTTCAGAATGAATTTGCTTGTGCATCATTATTTTTTGCTGCAGATCGAGTAATTATAAACATAGTGAGACGGACATTTTGGTACATCTTGAACTGCTGCAAGTGCTGGAATGAACAAATGTTTTTCTGTTGGTATTTTCATGCAAATCTGCGTCCAGATGCGGATTAAAACAGATTTTATTATAGACTCATTATTACTGGAAAAACATTGTGCAGCTTTGGCCGAGGTTTCCGTCCTCTTTCTAGCTGAAGGAGTAAGAATTACTTGTGCTCTCTCCTGGCTGAGGTTTGGACCTCTGTGACTCGCAGGGTTCAGGGCATCAGATTTGCTGAAGGCAAATATTCTGCTCCATCCAGCAGCAGCCTTTCAGGCCTCGCTGTCACCCAGGAGCAGATAGAGACGCATCCAAACCCCCGGACGCGGTGGCTGTTCACCTCAGATAGCCTCCTCGAGGCACGCAACCAAAGAAAAACAGCACTCCTGGCCTGCTTTCACCCCCTCCTCCTTCAGTCCCTTCCCTTTTTCTTTCATTACGACTGAAGGTGTGTGTGTCCGTCTGTCTGTCTGGGGGGGAGAAGGGGTGGGGGTGGGGGGGTGTAGTGAAAGAAAATGGACTTCTGTGCACTAGCTAGCAGCAACAGCTTTTTTTAATCCTAGCCCCAAGCCATACTGTGCACTGAAGCAAGCTATTACATGGCAACAATTAAGAGGCTGGAGCTGCAGCACCTGGTCCTCCCCATTCGCTGGCCTTCAGTGGCAGCTGACTATACAGTTCCCCACGCCAGGTGGTTCCACTTCAATCACATTAGCTAGTCACTGTAGGGTTAATAAAGAGCCCGCTAACCCTCCCTCCACCCTCGCCACTTCTTTTCTGCAGCGAATCTGAAGATGGGGCATTTTAAAACTCGTTAAAATTAAGATCCCTCCGCCGGCGCTGGATAATTAAAGCAGCGGCAGGACGAGCTCCTTGGAATCCAGGGCTAATGTTTCAGGGAGGGGTGGGGGGGCGTCAATGAGGAGGAGGGTGGAGGGTGGGTTGGGGTGGGGGTCCCTATCCGCTTAGTAGTCCATTTGTACAAAGAGCAGAGGATCATAATAGACCTTTTCATGGATAGACAAAACAGATGGAGGCCAATTGAAATGAGACAGGCAGGGAGACTGTACATATCTGCCCGGATACTGGCGATGTGGAGGGATTCACAAAAACAAGTGGCGAGCCAGCAGCGAGCGAGCGAGCAAGCGGCGGCGGCGGCTTTTGTTTGTCCGCGCCGCTCGAAGCGTTATCACAGTAAAAACAGCTTGAAAACCAAAACCTGTAAATAAAGGAGTTGAGGCCGAATGTGTCAGGCTCACAATCAATAGTCATTTGTGAGCCCAGAAAGCAGATGTATGCAGTGACATTTAATGCAGGCCGGCCTCCTTTCAGCAGGATGTTAATGGTGCGTTTCTCCACTTACCTCCTGTTGCTTTGTTGTTCCTGTCGATTTTCTTATTTTAGGGGAAAGTTTTATCCTTTTAACCTTTATTCTTTTCACTCACTCGAGAAACATGCCTTAGTTTGCTCTCAAAAAATAGATTTTTAGGGTTTAGGCGACACTTTTATTTCAAGCAGTTTTAGCAGCTTTATTTGCTTTGATTTTATTATAGTTTGTGTAGAAGTCTTTTTTTTAAAGTGAAATTAATCGTGAGGGATCAAAAACTTGTGTTTGAGGGAATTTTGACTGTTTAACATCCAGCTTTCTCCTTTTACTGCCTTTTAAGTTGTGCTGCAACTAACATTTATTCATTTATTTATTTATTGATCAATTTGTTGTCAGAAAATGGTGAAAAATGCTGACCAAAGCCCAACGTGAAGTCCTCAAATGTCTTGTTTTGTCCACAACAACTGAGAAATCTGGACTTCTTTGCTTAGAAAAATATTCAGCATGTGGTGGAAAAGCTGCGCACAGAAGTAGCGTTTTCTTCTGGTTATCCAGATGAGTCATCAAGCTGCAAATGTTGAATCAAACATTTTACTGGCATCAAAATCACCAAAATGTCTGGTTGTTGTGTATAAGATACATCAGAATCATTATTCCACCGGTCGACTTAAGTGTCTTTATTCAAACAAGATGCTGTAGGCAGCCCTGTATCGTCGTCTGTGGGTACGGCCTCTCATGATATCTTCTTGTGTCTCGTAAAAATCAGGTGTCATGATATAAAGAGCGAGAAAGTCAACATATGGAGGAGGTGGACGGACGGACGGCTGAAACAAACTCTGGACGTTCACCCAGGAGACGGGTTCATGTCCAGTGTGAAAAGCCAAACGTTATTAAAAGTTTTTAGGAACTGTCGTCTTGCAAGTCGCTTCAGTGAATCACATTAAATACATAATTTATCCCTGTGGTTCTGAAAAGGGTGAGCACTTTAAAAAAAAAGGCTTGACAGGTGATTGGATGAACCATCTCTCTTGTCAAACATGGGCTTTCTTCAACGAATCAGATCAACTCACCGAAGCAAAGTTGAATCGGGCCGGAAGAACAGCGAAAAACATCTTTTCCGTCAATAAAACCCTTCAGTGTCGTTCTTTGCTCTTCTTTTAATGAAGAAATTCTCTCCAGTTCTGATGTGACTGATGCTCTCACAGGATCGACGCTAACGTCTTCAGGAGCCGCCATTGTTTGTTCGAGACGAGTCGTTTCCATGGACGCTTCTCTGCGCACCTGAAATCACACCTGTAGCTGCCAGTAGTCCCTCTGAGGATGATGATTGGCTCGTACCACCTCCGGTGCAGACACAAACAGATAGCTTGGAGCCTGGCAAGATGGATTCTCACACAGTCTTGTAATCTCGTGAATCCAGCTGCCTCGGGAGGTGACCAAACTGTGACCGTGTCACAATATTAGCCACACGTTAAAAAGACTTTCTCATTGTGAGAGGAAACCTTGAGCATCAGTCTCAGACGCTGAGGGGCGTGACAAGACGCTGGTATGTGATGAGAATGGGTCGTCATTTTATGCACAAAATTCATCCTGAAATATATGACATCTTAGGAAACTTTTGGATCCTCGACAAAGTTTCAAACAAACTTTAACTCAGCTGAGTTTAAGGGGCTTAAAAACTAAAATGAATCTCTCATAAACTGACAAGAAAACTCTATTTTTTTTAAAGCATTTTTTTTTAGCATTTTGATTGTAGAATGTGATTTAAAAAAAACACACAAATAAATTGTTATAATAATAAATTAGTGATGCGCTCAGTAAGAGTCCAACTGTAAACAAGGTGGAAGGTAAAGATGATCTAAAACCACAGAGACGAGACGAATCTAAATTTATGTTTCATCAACAGTGAAATTGGCTGCTTTTTGAATCTAAATATGGAATCTAAATATATTATACCTGTAAGATAACAGGCAATTAGATTGTGGGGAGTCATTTAATTAACAATCATCCAGGTTAATTTCCTACATTATCCACAATATAAAGAACTAGTGACAAGAATTTATGTTGAGAAATTTTGTAAACCCATTGGTTAACACCTCCTGTGGTTCTTCATCAGTCTTCTCTTTGTTTCTTTTTCATCAGCAGAATAAATCCCGTCTTTACAAACCCTGATCCTGCGTGTCGAGTCCTTTTCTCTGGATGTAACTCGACTGTATTTCATGTCTGTCTTCCTCAGAAGCATCACGAGACACATCAAAGCCCCGAGGCCGAGGTGGAGATGGAAGGAGGAGAGGAGGAGGAGAGGAGGAGAGGAGGAGAGGAGGAGGAGGGAGGGAGGGAGGCAGGGAGGGAACGCAGGATGCCCGCACTTTAATCTTCTTTATCCGCTGATGTGAGGACAGAGCGTCCCAAATTCCATTTATAAGAGAAATACTGATGCAAAAAGGCTGAGCGTGTCTTTATACCAGAGTGAACAAATTGGGATGCAAATGCGCAGCCTTTGAACTGTGTAAAGTGGCATAATGGGATGATCCATAAATTATTAATCAGTGTTGGTTTAGAGCTGAACCCAGAGGACGGCTGACATCACCGCTGCAGAAGAAGAAACCCAACGAAGAAATGAGTTTTTCCTCCGGTGTCGAGCTGAGAAACACATCACTGAGAACAGGAAAGTTCGTTACAGCTGATGGATTCATACAACTGTTAAAATGAATCTTTTTCATCCTTTTAAAGAAGGTTTGGTGACATGTTGAGAAATGTTTTTTTTAAAGAGTAACTGATTTCATTTTTCAAGACTTTTTCTTGAATTATTCACATTTATTAGGAAGAAAAAGATGAAGCTGAGGGACACAAAGTCAGAAATGTCAAAATAAAGATATAACTGCTGTAAGTCTGTGTTTGGTCAAATGAAAATAAAGGAAAATGATTATAATTCTATAATATAGATATTCTAACAAATTTAAAATGCTGTAGTAATGTCAACTTACTGAGTCGATGTCAGTAACTCATATTCTAAAGTTTAGTTTACTTTTCTTCAAAAATCTATTGCTGTGCGATGCCTTGACATTTTAAGTTACAGTGCGATTACTGACTCCCACCTCACCTATTTTAGTGTCTTTTTTTAGGAGAATATTATAAATTCACACCATAAAATCAAAGCTTAAAGTGGCTATGGTCAATATTTTTATGATACTCAAATGACTGTGTGTGATGTGATGATGAAGCCACAGAGGATGTTTCCCCTCAGATCTACGGAGGGTTTTTAGCATCTTTTCAGCTCTTTGTTTTGGTTTTACGGCCCCGACTTTACAGCAGCAGCTGTTTTCAGTTCACTCACTGTAAACTACCTGCTGAGCAACAAACAGCAGACAGACACATTTAAGAAGCCTTTACACTGCAGGGTTCGACTTGGTTCAACTCGACTCTTTTTTGGTTTTCAGTTGTGGATTGTACCGGACTTTGGTTTCACCTGGACTGAAGTTCCAACAGAACTGAGCCGATTCTTGAGCAGTGAAGTTGTCAGTGTGGCAGTAAATGTACAGTTTAGGTTCCACTGACAAATTGTGTAACCGACACAGAATAAATGCTGAATAAACTGAATAAAGGCTGCAGCTTCCTGTGACCAAAATGAAGCACATTTACGCAGCTGTGCATTATTTCCCAGCTGCTGGAAAAGCATCACCATGACGATCGGCTCAGCCTGAGATGAGGGATTAAAATCTGCTGGAAAACGAAGTAGAGAAAAGCATCTTGTACCAAAATCATGTTGAGAGGAGCAAACTTTGCAGTGGAAAAAACGGCACCGGAGGCTAGCTGGTGAAAAAAGTGTCACATTGAGCTGCGATAAGGACAGAAGATATTTTTCTCAGGAGATGGTGGAGACCAAAATAGAGCTGAAATGTGGACACAAACTTTGGATAAATGTTAAGTTGCTTTGTGTCTACTGGATGTATGAACAAAAAGCGGTTTGCTAACTGTCATGGTTTAGGTTTTGTGGTTGTCATTTCCTGTTTTATTTTGTAGTTCTTGCCTCCCCCCCTTGTTTCTGTATCTTTACTTCCTGTTTCTGTCTGTTTTCCCGCCCTATTGATCACTGATTGTTTCCACCTGCCCCTCATCAGCCCTTGTGTGTGTATTTAGTCCGTTTGTGGTTCTTCTTTCGGTTGTCAAGTCTTGTGCATTGATGAGCTTTAAATTTATCTAAAGAGGAAAAGTCGTTGTGGATGTGACATCAGTGACATCACTTCTGTCATGTGACATATGTAATGTTGATCTTTTCCTCAACCAAACCAAGCAGATTTATTGCCTAACCAAGTAGTTTTGTGCCTAAACTAAACCAAACTGCAGCCACATGTGTACTGTGTAATGTTATGTCACATGACTTACGTAACATAGTTAAGGTCTGTAAGTCTGTCATTGCTGTTACTCTCCACCAGTAACACGGGTGTTTAGGCTGTGAAACTAAATCTGTAAAACAACGATGACAAAACATGGATTGTTCACCACGTCTCAGTGGAAATTTGTCATCTCTCAGCTTTTAAGTGTGTCTTACTTGTTTTAAACGAATGATTTTCAAACATCTGACACAATTTTTGACAAAAACAGTGTAGAAGTGTGATATAAAATCATTACAAAGTGTAAGTTGTACAGATGTTTTTTTGTAAAACCTATAAGCTTATAGATATTTTTAAAAGTTTCTTGACAGTGTTCGTTCAGAGTCTGTTTGCTCTTGCTCTGTTTGTATATTAAGTAGGAATCAAAAGAAGTTTAAAAAAGTTCTGAAATGAAGCCCACAATCAGCTCATCAACCTGTCAGCTCCTCTCACTTGCCTTCAGAGTCAAATTAAGATGAAACGCCTCGTTAAAACTGACTTTTCGGCTCGTTTGCCACACTGAGCACAAAGAAAAGTCTCCAGGTTGCTCTAATCTCCTTCTACCTGCCTTCACACCCGCCGGGGGCCTCTCACATTGTTTGGGAAGCTGGATTAGCGACGCTCCGAGTGACTCGGCATTATTGTGTTGCGTTGTGGAACTCCAACGCCGCCGTTCCTCGGGGATCCACGCCACATGCTGTCCAGGCTAGCGCACTAGCTAGCAGGCAGGAGAAGCCGGTGTCGTGGCTGATAGGCTGGCAGGCTGCTGGGCCTCGGAGCCAACGCACGCTGCAAAAAATGACCTGCTGGAGGAGAAAAAAACGTCTCAGGATCAGGCTGTTATTAACAAAGAGGTTGAGTTGTGATACATGCTGCTCAGATCAGAGGATACTTCTTACACTGAAATGTAAATTTATTTTCTACATGAATACATTATATCCAGAGGGCCTGTCTCTGTTTTTAATAATGCATCACTTCATCTTTTCCACAGAGTCTCGTGGGGAAACTCTCATCCTGTGGCAGCCCTGCCCCAAAAAATATGTTTACTAAATGGTTTTGCCAAATACACTTTGCAGAAAATGTATTTAGATGCTGTGTTCTTGTATCACAGAGGGGTTTGCATCCTGAGTCCTGCGTTTGGTCAGGTTTAGGTTTAGGTTTAGATGTTAGTAAAAGTACCAAGTTTTATTATCAATCACCAGGTCCTTTATTTGTGATATCTGCACTCCTCAGGGTGTGTCATCACACCAAAGGAAAACCAGTTTCATCACTGAGAATTAATTGGTAATATAGCATCAGTGCCGTTGCCATGGTTACCTGCTGTCATAAATTGCATAAACCTCCAAACTGTTGTGTCACGATTATGATCACGATCAAATTTCACTCTGTTAAATCCACGGTCCTGGTGCTGTTTGAGCTTCACGCTGTTTCCTCGCAGCTCGGTGACTGAAGACGTGATTTTACGTTTCTTGTGGTTGCTGACATTTTTTGCAGCGTGTGTGTGGTGGCCAGACTCGGAGCAGCTGGTCAGTTAGCAGGCCACATCAGCGTCAGGCCGCCTCACTGATAATGGGATTAGCTTAAGCCAGGCAGCAGGGAAAGCAGAGAGGGGAGGAGGAGGAGGAGGACGGGGGAGGAGGAGGGGAGGCAGAGGATGAGTGGGCAGAGGCAGGGGGGAGGAGGGGAGGGGGTCGCCACCATACACACAACACTCACTTCCCCTGAACCCCAAAACCCCATAACTGTACACTGCAGGGCCGGATACTGCAGGTATGTGAGAGGATGTGAAGAGGAAGGAGGATGAAGATTTTACATTTTAACTCAAATATCTGTACTTCAGAACAAACTGTAGTTTCGATGCATTTGAGGGGAATTATTGTTTTTATTTTGCATCATTGTGTGTCACCTTCCCAACATGAAGACTGATTTCAGCCTAAATGAACAGAACAATAACACATAGAGAAGACGGTGCGTTCACTGGCGTGTTCTTCAGTGCACAAGACACATAACAAGACAAAAACAACATTCAAGACGAAAACAGAGACAAAAGACAAAAATGATGTAAGAGATGTAACAAGACAAAAACAATGTACATGATGAAAATGGAGACAAAAGACAAAAACATTAAAGACATAAAAACACAAAATGGACGTAAAAGACAAAAATGATGTAAACATAAACGTGAATGTGAGCGAAGTGTGACAACGGCGCTGACATCATCAGCTGATAAAAACAGCAGAAATGTCAAGGTGACATAAAAGCACTTGTGTAGCATGAAGTGTGTGAACTACACTGCAGACTGGAGTCTGTGTTACCGTGAGAAAAGGACAGATGGATCTGCATCATACTCGCTCGTCTCCTCTGGGTCCTGTCTTACACTCGTTGCACTGGTGGCGCAGGTGGATTTGCTATCTTACACCAACACAATTGCCATTTTTGCCACGTCTGCAAGACAGCAAATACACTTGCGCCTGGTCTGTGCAGCCATGGACCAGAGGTCTAAAATCAGGGCAAAACGAAGGCGTGGCAGGCGGATTTGCTATCTTGGAGCATTTGGAGCATTGGAGTAAAAATCACTTGTGCCTTAAACCAGCTAAAACCTGATCGAAGCACAAAGTCTGTGGTGCAATCAGTCTGTCTGTACAAGATCGCACCCGGCGTGTTTTGCAGCTCACTGTGACCAATTTTTAAATTTCTAAAATTCAAGATTCAAGATTATCTGAAGCAGAAAAAGTAAATTATCTCAACTAAAGTTTATAGGTCAGCAAAACTTTTAAAAATGTATTTCAAAACTTAAAGAGCTCAAAAATCTATTTTTTACAGTGCACAATCAGGGTTGAAAGTATAACCTGAGAGGTAAAATGTGAATGATTTTCATATTTTCTACAGAAAAAACCTACAGAACATGAAATAATCCTCTTCACAACTTGCAGTTACTTAAACGCTGAGGACCTTTGCTGCATGTCCTCCCCGTCTCTGTCCCCCTGCAGTGTCCTGTCATCTGGACTCTCAAATGCCTAATCAAGGCACAAAATGTACCTAAAAAGCTGAAGCTTTACACTTTCTCTGTCAGCTGAAGCCCTCATGAACCTTCATTTCTGGATATTTTTTGCAGCGCGCGCTCTCCGCCCCTCAGCTCACCTGCAGTGGAGGCGGTTGAACCACACTGGGCTCTAATAGGCTCACAGCAGCTCTATTATCATAGCCAATCTCACTTGCTCGCAGCCTCATCTTGTGCTGCAGCGACCGCAGGCTTTAATGGCTGAAGTCTTCGCCGAGGGGAGCGCTAATAGTGGCATCAATGCGAACAGCAATTTTGGTGTGATGAGAAAGCCCTGAAGTCGACATATTACATCCTCTAAACCAGCAGCAGCAGCAGCAGCAGAAGCACTACCACGTAATTTCACCCTAAAAGCCCCCGGTGCTCCCGCTGAGGGCTGGAGAGGATTGTAGGGGGATTGATCTGTGAGAGTAGATGGATGTGTGAAAGCCTACAGAGCCGCCTATTGATTTCAGACGGCGTGGAGGATGAATCCATGATAACAAAAGGTCACCACTCCTTAATCCTGGTCTTTAATCAGAGCAGAGATCCGTCCTGCAGCCTCTGGCCCTCTTCAAAAGGGGCCTGGAGACACCAGAAATTTCAAAATAAGAGACGCTTCAGGAGTGTGAAAGCAATAAATTCACAAAGATCTGTCTTAGTGACTGTGGGACAAATAGCTGCACTGTCAAAAAGACAAAAGAGGCGTTCAAATCAAGTGACAGACAGGAAATGAAACTTCCTTAAAGTTACATTTTGATGTCTTTATGTTTCATTTAAAAGCTGGAAAAAAAACAAAGTCTACAAGCTTTTCGTTCCCAGTTCTGTTTGTGCAGCAAGATTATGATGAAATTCTGATTTCCAATGTCCAAAATGTCTTCTCTTTCCATTTAAACTCCCCCTTCAATGTCTTGACTTTTTGCTATTTTCCAAAAGTAAATTTCCAAACAATGTCACCACTTTTCACTCTTCAGAGATGTCCTCTCCTCTCTTTCATAAAAAATGGGCCTTTAACTGCCTTAAGTATTCGCTGTCCAAAAGATGTTCCCACTTCCCACCGACTCTGTTTCTTCACTTTCCTTCATGTCCTCACTGTCCAGAACTGTCCCCCACAAAATTTCATTTCTAATTTCCCCCCAGTCCTCACTTTGTGCAAAAAAAAATCTCATTTTTCAGAAACTGTCCTTGCTGTCTGAATTTTTGCACTTCCTGAAAGTGACTTTCCAAGATGTCCGAGATCTCTGAGAGGATTTCCAACGCTTCTATTTCACCAAATTGGTTCTTTCTTTAATGTCTTTATTCTCTAAAAATGTCCCCACTTTTGACTTACCACTTGTGTCCACCACATAATGCATTTATTAAAACATAAATATCCTTATATCTTAAAATGTTGCCATGTCACAAAAACGCCTAGATTTTCTAAAATATCCCCATATTCTAAAAAAACACACAAACATATTTACTTACAAACACACACACACACACACACACACACACACACTGCTGCACGCTCGTCCTAATTACTTCACACATAGAAACACACACACACACGTTTCCCATGAGACACCTGACACATGCAGCTGCCTGTGGCTCTGACATGTTCATACACGTCATTCCAACATGCTGCTGAGTGGCATCTCGGACAAAACATCACACACACACACACACACACACACACACACACACACACACACACTGGATGTGGAAACATCTCAGCTCAGTGACCTTCGTCAGGACTCTGAACTCTCCTCTGTACTGATGATGCTTTTAATGTTTCCATCTTTGCAATGAAATTGCTGGAGCAAGTGAAAGCTGCAAAAAAAAGTTTTGATTTATTATTATTATTTTTTTTAATGATCTATTAAGAATCAAAGGTAATTTGTTTCAGGAAGAATTAAACTGCACTCTGTTCCAACCTCGTCAAAAAGGCTCAGGATTACAGAAATTCGAACAAAATCTGCTTTATTTGTAAATGAAGTGCACCTGACAGGGAGATAAAGCTCAGTCATAACTGCAAACACAAAATTACAAAACATAAAGGTGCACAGATGAAATGAAGAAAGTCAATAACAACAACAAACCTCAGAGTTGGAACTCCAATGATTGGTCAAAGTTACAGAAAACTGCTGCAATCGCAACATCACAACTTCCTGTAGGGCCTGAGGATCTGACAGCAGAGCAGCGCGCGAAGACGTGATACTGACCTTGAAATGAGTGAATTGTTTCTTTTAATTAGATCATTTAGATTTAATTCTCATCTTGTCCACATCATGATAAAAAGTTAACGACTGAGGATGAACTGTGCCAGTACGAGTTGAATTAACAAGAAGCAGCAGGGGGACAAATTCTGGCCCAAAGCACTAATGAGCTTGTTGAACACACTCCAACCTAATTATGGACTTTGTGTGTGTGTGTGTGTGTGTGTGTGTGTGTGTGTGTGTATGACTGGCTTGTTTTTGGTTTGTTCATTTATTTTGGAGGGGAAACAATGACCTTTGAGATCTCACACATGCTCACATTCTTTATTTTCCATCATTTCTACAAGTGAAAATGTATCATAGAGCTGGAGAGGGAGCTGTTAGCTGCCTACAGCACACGCTGAAGAAGAAGGAGTCAAAGTATAGATGAACCAATCCTGGAGCGAAGGTGATAAATCTTTTTTATCAAATTCATCACTCTGGAGCGTTGGTGCACTTGAAGATGCAGTATTAGATTTTGGGAAACATTGTTTGCTCTCGAAAGTTAGATGAGAAGATTGACAAAACTCTCTGGGTCGGCGTTTTAAGCTGTAGCTTCAGCCTACACCTTCTTCAGACTGGAGATATGTCGAGGTTATGTTAAATTGCTTTATTGTGAGTGTTAATTTAAGTGTCTGCCATTTTTCTGTAAGATACTGTGCATTTATTTACATGAATTTGTAGATTTGCACGTGATGATCTTGTTTCTACTTGCAGACTGAAATAAAATTCTAATTCTAAAATTTGGAGGTACTGAAGGAGGCAACAAGCTTAGCTTAGCATAAGAGTGGAAGCCGAGGAAACAGGCCGCCAGGCTCTGTCCCCCTCAAACAAGAGAGTTCAATTTGTAGTTTTCATCAAGTGATAATTATAACCAAAGATTATAACATTAAGATAACTGTTTATGTTGTTTTTGGAGGAAACCATGCCTGTAGACTTCATGCTAGGCTATCAGTGGCTCTTGCCTCTGCCTCCAAACTTCAGTCCCGACAGGAAGTTGCGATGTTGCGATCGCAACATTTAACACAACCAATCCCTTTGAATTCTGCACGGCCCTGCAGTTTTTCTCAGTCACTGAAACTTTGACCAATCATCAGAGCTTCCTGCGAGTTCCAACTCTGAAAAGCAGTTTTGTTACTGACATCCATCAAAGCTCTGTGCACTTTTATATGTTGTAATTCTGTGCTTGCTGTCATGACTGAGCTTTTCTCTCCAAAAGGTTTTTGCTCCTTTGTTGAACACACCTCAGGTGCACTTCTACATTTATAAATAGAGCAGAAAGATTTGGAACAGAGTGCAGATTTATTCTCTATACAAAAAAATTACAACTTTGCAGTTTTCACTTCGCTCCAGCAATTTCATTCATTGCAAAAAATGTCTAAAAACGTCACAACATGCATCACAATTTTTGAGAAACGTTGCTGTGAAATCTGGCATTTTTAGGTCACGACAATCCTGCAAAATCCTGGAGGGACTGAACACTTTACAGACTGATGTGAGAGTTTTATCAGTCTTCTCACTTCACTGTTGGTGAGTGAGCATGTTTCCAAAAATATAGTCTGCTTGGAGGACACATGCCAGACACGTGCTGACCGTTACATAGCCTGTCTGTGTGTGGTCACAATAAATCTGAGGTACACAGATGTTATAAACCCTCTGATGATGAAACATCACATGGACCCTAACAGACCTTCATATACTTGTGGAGTGGTCAGTGATCACATGACCTCAGTACAGAAACTCGGTCATGTGATCACAGGTGGTCGTACAGGACATGGAGGTGTGTTCTGTTATATTAGTGTTGTTATGGTGTCTTTAAAGTTGCAGCAGATCACAGTCTCGTTATGCAGATGATGTTTTAATGAACGGCGTCGTCCCTCCATTAGCAGCCTGGACTGGAGGAGCTGCAGCAGGGGCTGCTGGGAGTTTGACAGCTCTGGGGTGGTGGTTATGGCTGAGGCAGCAGGGGCTGCTGGGAGCTGCTGGTGCCGTGGAACGATGCCTGAGCCGCCAGCAGCGCTCCTCCACTTCTTCTTCTTCTTCTTCTGCATCGGACACAAGCTGACCCCTCGTCCCTCCCTCCAACACACACACACACACACACCCTTCACACTCACACACACACACACACACACACACACACACGCTCGGCCAGCCGTGCCTTTGTCTGGCGTGTCCACATACATCTGTCATGCATGGCAGCGTTGGCACTGACAGTCTGCTATTGTTGCCCCCCCCTCAAACCCTGTTTACCCCCCCCCCCTTCAGGAGGAGACGCAGCCACAGTTTGGGGTAATTGCTGGTCCTAATTAGTTCACACACACATCGACACACACACACATAAACACACACATTTATGCCAAAAATACTGATTAAATGTCCAAATCCTATTAAAGTGAAGCTTCACCAAAACAATGTGATGAATATTTTCATTGTTCATTTCTGAATCGATACAGAAGGAAGATTTATTTTCTCTTTGTTCTGTGTTTAACAGTCGTGTTGATGAGTCTCACAGTGAACCTGCGCAGGTCAGAGCATCACGGAGGAAAACAAAGCAGCAAGTTTAAAGGAATCTGAACACGTTTTATTACAGGAGGTGTCGAGAAAACAGATTGATTTTAAAACTGTAAATCTGCAGTGACATCACAGCAGTGTGACTCTGCAGGGTTAAATAGTGGCAGGTAAATAAACTTTGAAATTTAAATATTTATTCAATAATTTGTAAGACAAATGTTGAAACTTTAAAGCTCTGCTGCACTGTAAAAAACAAAAAAGTTGAGAAAACTTTTTTGAGAAAAGGCAGCAGACAGATTTTTGAGTTCTGAGCCCAACTCAAACTTTTTGAGGTTTTACTAAAAAGTTTATTTCAAGTTCATTTCTGTTTGAGTTGGGCTCAAAACTCAAAAAGCTGTTCCAGTCTGTTGCCTTGAAAGTTGTCTCAAATACTTTTTTTTTACAGAGTGCTGTTAAAAATCCTGTTTGGGTATTTCTTCAGTCTTTTAGACCACTTCATGTCATACCAACAAGACGTTCTTTAAAATGTGAACCAGTCATACCATCACAGGTTACTGTGACCCCACCCTCCCCTCCTCAGCACCTCACATCCTCCCCCACAGTCCTGAGTCACGTTCAGTCTGAAAACTCTCTGCTTTGTACTCTTGTTGCTCTGTACAGTGTTAACAGATGCAGTGAAACAGACATCCTGCCTTCAAATATTCAACTGAAAAACACTGACAATGCAAAGCAAAAAAAGACACAATGAACAAAATAAAACAGCCTCATAAATAAATAGATAATAAAATAAATGTGCACAGTTAAGCTACAGTTTCCATGTTGAAGGATGTGTTCCTTGAAACCGTGTGCAGCAGGATCTGAGGTTTTACTTCCTTTGGTGGGCGTGTCAGAAGTGTTACCAGGTCAGCAGTGACGTGTATTAAAAAGGCTGCGGTGCATTCAGAGTATTCAGAGTATTCAGAGTATTCAGAGTATTCAGAGTATTCAGTGCTCCACCATGTGGGGCTGAACGCAGCCCTATTCAAAAACATCATGTTAAAGCTGCAGAATATTTCTTCATTTTATTACATGAACTAATTACAAACACTCAAATTACTGTAATTAAGTACTTTAAAGAGTAAATTTTCAAGTCTGTACTTTAACTTGTACTCAAGTATGCATTACAAGATGTAATCTACTTAGTTACTTTTAAAATCATGGTTGAGCACAATTTGAATTAGTGTCCAAAAAACTAAACAAAACACTGCAGCAGCACAGGTCTGAAGTGAGGATATTAATGATCAATTATTAATCGATTATAGCTTATAAGAATTTAACCAATTAAAAATGTCTTCATGGATATTTAATCAATAGTCGTGACAGGAAATGCAGCTTATTTGACTTTATTACTTTACTTTATTACTGTTGAATTGATTGTTAGCCTAACCCTAATCTGGAGAAGGTGACTGTAACTAAAGTAACTAAAGTAACTAATACTCTGAGTAGTTTTTGCAACAAATACTTTGTGCTTTTACTTATGTATATTTCTAACACCAGTACTTTTACTTGTAATTATGTAATATTTTAACAGTGTAACAGTATTTGTACTTTCAGTAATCTTTCCTCCTCTCCTGATTGGTCAGTTACAACGTTCTCAGGTCTGTTATTTCTGTACAACAGACCTGAGAATGAGAGACACTGGATGTTTTTCATTTACAAGATCAGGCTTCAAGGTAGAGAGACAGAACGCAGCAGCTTCACTCAGCTTTTCTTTGAGATTTCACGTCTCAAACAGAGCTTGTAGTGGTTCTCATGGACAGTTTAAACCTGCATGTCAAACTACAAACCACTCTGCAGATTCAAATCATTTATCAGCATTTAAATACACATCAGTGAGAGAACATATTACTGCTGGTTTGACCTCTTCCACTCTGCTCTGCATAAAAAAGGCCTATAAAACACTTTTCATAAGGTTAACAGCTCATCAACCGCTCTGTCATAAAAACTGGAACTGTTGAATAAATGAGTGAAGTGTGGCTGCAGCGTTTGATCTGAACTCATCTGAACTGTGTCTCTGCTCCTGTTGCTTTAAGCTGCAGGCTGTTGTCATGGACGCTGTAACCTGATAGTAATCAGGCCTTCGCAGGGGGAATACATGCGAGCGCCTCTACTCCACACAAGCGCCGGAGCGTGGCCTCGTTGGCTCCCAGGAGCCCCGACACCGCCACAACCCTGATTTAATCTGCTCATTATTACACGGAAAAATACTGACAAAATACATCAGCAGGTCTGGGATTTATCTGTGAGGCTGAATGATTTACATTCTGCCTCATAAACGCCCCCACCCCACCCCCACCCTTGGATAGTCCACGGTTCACCTGTTAGATCATTTAAAAATCACAACAAGTTTGTTGTTTGCTTTGTAAAAGTTTAGATCAAACTTGTCTTTTTCTTTGTACAGCAGTGACTTTATTCTACATTTTTACTGAACAAAACCCACATTTTTTCTGTTTATCTAATTTTCTTTTGCTTCTATTTGTTTAATGTGACCTCTCTGGAGTTAAGAAGTTAAAGCGATGGCGTCGATCTCGCGAGACTTCAGCTTGTGCGTCCATTAAGATATATACGAAGTCTCGCGAGATCGACGCCATGTTTACATCCTACCTGCTACATGCTACAGCTGATATTTCTGCTAAAAACATGGCGTAAATGGCGTCTTTTGCAGTTAATTTTTAATGTCGCGGCTTGCAGACACTTGGATTACACCACACAAGCAGGATGGAGACATTTTGTGTTTGTTTTGTGTTCTATTTTTAACATTTTATCCGTGGTCACCATTCACTGCCATTGTACTGGATGAGGCTGCTACCCTGTTTCTCCTAAAACTCCAGGATTGTTTGGTGAACTGAAGACCTTCACCCATCATCACATCGGCACAGTGGTGAGGACATACTGAGTGGATGATTATCTAAGAGTGGAATATCGCTTTAAGAAGTTACTCTCTAGAAATGAGTCAAATCCAACCTGTTGACCAGTTTCTCTGTTCATGCTTTGGGTTTGGGCTGTTTAGTTCAGTGATGAGAAATCTTTAAGTTTCAGCACACAATAATATCTTCAATAATAATAGTGTGTTTCCAGCAGTTTGTGTTTGTCTCTTCTCTGTTTCTCCGTGCACAAAAGCAGCTCCATAAAGAAATGTCTTTCTCACTTTGGTGTGGTGAGAACTGACCTTTGGGATCAGGGGCGGATCTAGAGGGGTCATTAAAAGAAGACCTGCCACACCAGTTTTGGACAGTTCTAGTTCAGAATATAGAAATGAAAAGTTGTGGTTGGATGGAAATTTGCGAAACTGAATCTCTGATGTCCGAGTGCAAGTGAATGCAGCAGGAGATTCTGCTCTAACACATAATTTAATGATCTGTCTTTGCCAAATTTTTATGTTTTTATGTTTATGTTCAATGAAAAAAGACACATATTTGGAAAAATGTTAGAAGATTTGAAAATTAAATAATTTATTGCTTTCATTGCCACCTTTAGAAATATACATTCAGTACCATACTATGCCACAATAACGTCATATTTTTAAATTAAAATATCTTCATTTGGGAGCTTTTCCCAGCAAATATTGATACTGTTTGCAATTAATATTTTTGCCTCCCTAAAGTCTCCATGCTGCCCTCTTGCCACCCCATGAGGGGCTTCAAGTCCAAAGGCTCCTCAGCCTCAGCATCTTCATCTGCATCACATCTTCTCAACACCAATATGACAAGTTAAGTTAATTTTGTTTTGTTTGTGTCATAATGTGTTTATTGTTTGTTTTGTAAATATGTTTGTTATGCACAGGTGGTAACGAATAAAGGGTTAAAAAAGTCAAAAGGCTCAAGTCCAAGTGAAGTCACGAGTCACTGGTGTCAAAGTTGAGTCTGAAGTCGTCAAAGTTGTGATTCGAGTCCAAGTCATGTGACTCGAGTCGTCACCTCTGATCAGCTGAGAACATGTGGATGTTATTATAATACTGAGATGTTTTAAGCTAATTAGTTGTAACAAATTTTTAGCTTTAAGGTTTGATATGAAAAGTTGAATTTTATAAATCTATAAAAATGTATAAATTACAGTTGAGGCTCCAACATGTTAAATATCCTGATAATCCTCCACATGTCACCTCACGTTGACACTGACGCTCAAACCAGCACAATAAACGTACAGGTGGACTGGTTACACTGGGTTGTTTAATCGACTCCTGTAACTAAATTAAATTTCAGATGGTTCCGTGTGAAAAAAGCACATGTGGAGAAGCTTTGAGGTGTCTGATCACCTGCTGCAGCAGCTGGAAACAGACTGATGTCAGTCCTCTGCAGGTGGAGCCATTTCCCAAACCACAGCGCCATCTAGAGGCAAAAACAAAACTTCTTCAGAGGTTTTGGAACCATAGAAAGGATGTTAAATGAAGAAAGAAATGTTAGGTGCTTGTTATCTGAGGACTCAACAGTTAAACACACACATTATAAATGAGGAGCTTCTGAAGTCTGATTCTGGTGTTTTTGACTCATTTATTTTTATCAGCATTTTAACGCTCATGTCAAACAGATGAATACAAGTTTAAAGAAGTGACGTCATATTTCCCAACCAAAATTATTTTCCTGGTTTTGAAACAGCATTTAGATCATCGTCCAATAAGGTAAAATAAAATAAAATAAAATAATAATAATATAAAATGCATCTGAAAATGTTTTTTGGGGTCATGATGGAGGAATCTGGACCTCATGAAGTTCTGCAGACGACTCTGGTTCAGGTTTTTGTCTTGAACGACGACTCAAAATGCATCTTTTTAACACAACTATCAGCTGTCTGTCTTTAATATTTTTTAATCTTTCTAAAGAAACTGTGTGTTTCATAAATATTGTAACACTCATTTTCTCTCTTCCTCTCTGTGTGCTTGTGTGGTTTTTGCTTCACTTTGACCTGTATTCTGTCATAATGATCTAATAACAATTAGATAAAATCACTGAGGTTCACACATCTCAAGACAAAGATATTTTTGTCCCTTGTTTGTTTGTTTTTTGTTTAATTTGATCATATTTTAAAACAAACACTTGTCACAGTGTCCCTGTGGACTCAATGCACTTAAAACACATCATGCAAATAGACAAAACACAAGTGGATGAAGAGAACTTCTTCAGCATTAAACAATGTGCTGCAAATACAGAAAAACAGAAGCAAACACACAAAGTAACACAATGGACATAACATTTCTGTTGGTTTATGAAATTATTGTAATCAATCCATATTTTAAAGGAAAGCAGGTCTATATCACGACTAGATAAAAGATTTTGTAACAAACTTTTCAGTTAGTTTAACATGAAGTACAGACTAAACATCTTTAGAAGTAAATATTTTCTCAAAATAACTGCAAGTGTCATTATGTTTTTTATTCATCATATTCAACTGTCAGTAGAGTAACACGTGTTTATGTCGGGTGGATCAACGCAGGAATGTGTTAACACACATCACACATCTTTGAGAGTTTCATTCAATTATTTAATTCAATCTTAAAATGTTTTAGAGTGGTTTAGGATCCATTTTTTCAAAATCAGATTTTGTATTTCACCTTTCAGGCAACATAGAGGTCGGCTGCTCCAGCTGCAGGTTGTTGGGCTCGTAAACAGCTGGACAGAAAAAAAAACAACTGCAGCCTCTGCTGGGATTAAAAAAGAAGAAGCACTGTCACAAAAAAGCTCTCTGTTGTCCAAACCATTATTACTAAACCAAAATAACTTTATTATAAGCCTCTGACTCCAATTATATATTTAAAACAACCAAATGATAAAATAGGGTCATAATAAAAATGTTTATTTGAATCTGTCCACACGTCCCAGTTTTCTGCCTGTGAAACCACCAGCAGGTGGCAGTAAAAGATCAGGAATAGAAACTTTAGAAACTGTGGAAAACCTCAGCAGGAAGTTGTCAGTGTGAGATTCTTCAGTGTTTACTGAGCGAGGAACCATCCTGCACATGTGACTGTAAATGTTTAACTCAGGTGTTGGTGTTTGTCAGAGTTTAGTCCTTCAGGAGCCTCACACGTGCACAATGGTGAGTTTTCACTTCAGTACTTTTGATTTTTTAACTTTCCCAACTTTTAGACTCAACTGAATCTAAAGCAGATTAACAGAAAACACATGTCAGATATCTGCTTATTTAAATACACTCTGCAGGTCTGCTTCCCTGTGACTTATAGACCTTCAGAAAACTGCAGAAACTTAACGTTTTGACTTCAGCAGGCTTCACCTTTACATCACCTTTAGTTTGACTCTCTTTTCGTGCAGACTCACAGAGACACAGAGCCTGACAACCTTTGTTCACAACACACTGTGCAACAAAGCAGTTTTAGGAAATTTACTTTAATTTAATTGAAGAACAAGAAAAAATTGAAAAACACCCACCAGCACTGCAGAGGACATGACCTCTGTGTCCTCAGTGCTAAATTCTGTCATATGTCAAATATATTAACGTGTCAGTGGAGCGACTGGTCGACCTGCAGAGTAAATAAATGTAAAGTGATGTGATGTTTGTTCCTCCTCTCTGAGCATCAGCGTGACGTCTCCCTCCTCCTCCTGCAGGGTCAGAGGTCAGCCTGCTGTTTGGTTAGGCACAGTGATCCTGTTAAAGATCTGAATGGACCCCTCACACACACACACACACACACACACACACACACGGTGAACAAAAGATTTTTGTCTGATTTCATACGTTTCTGTTTCTTTTCAATAAATTCAGAGCTCGTTTTACTTGGAGACACTTTGTGGTTCTTCAGCAGGTCTCAGTTGTCCCACAAAGAAAAGGAGAGTTTAAATCATTTTTGTCGCATTAGACATAATTTGTCATGTGGACAAAATCTTCTCTCACGTGTGTTTTGTATTTTGGAGAAAACAGGGTTACTTGAAGTCGAGTTACTGAACTTCAAAGTGAAGTTTCTGTGGTTTGTTTCTGTATAACACAGAATACTGGCAGTAACTGTATAAATGTGTTTTCTGAAGAACATTCAGACTGTTACACACACACGTAAATAAAATAATCTTAAAACAAACTGAGGATCAACCTGATTATTAAAATATAAATATTAGTAGCTTCAAATGCTCAGAAACAAGAAAATCATTAAAATAATTTGATTTTAAAAGTTACTTGGAACATCACAAGTGTACCGTAAATATAAGAATAAATGTTGTAAATAAATAGTGATAATAACAATAATGTAAATAATAACAGTAAATGTTTATCAGATCATGTAAAACTAAAGTCATCAGATAAAATGGAAGTTTCTGCCTTTTACTTTTGTTTGACCCAATATCTTCTGATTCGCTCTGCAAAGGCAGAATACAAATAAGGTCAAAGGTCAAATCAGAGGTCAGGATTAATAACCTGATATAAAGATATAAAACTGACACATATACAATTATCTGCCTCGACAAGAAAACTTTAAAGTCATTTTTCTCAGTTCTGCTCTCGGAGACGTTACCGACTGTTTCCTTCACGGCTGTGAACAGAAACACTGAGACTGTGAGACGAGGATGTTTCAGTCGTTTGTTCAAATGTAGAGCAGGTCGTCTGCTGATCACAGGGTCGATGGTTTGATCCCCACGTCCTCCCGTCCACACACAGTGTCCTCCAGCCCCACATGTCACCTGGTCATGTTTGAGTGCCAGAGGTCGTGATATAAAGAGTGAAGGGACAGCACAGCCTTTTTCACTTTCTTCACAGTCAAGACACTTAATTAATGGACTGACTGCCTGATTTGAACGTCTTCCTCTTCTAAGGCTGCAACTAATGATTATTTTCAGTTATGTTTTCAATTAATCGATTAATAGTTGTTGTTTTATTATGTCAGAAAATGGTGAAAAATGTCCATCAGCCGTCCCCAAAACCAAAGATGATCTTTAAATGTCTTCTTTTAATCAAAGATATTCAGTTTAGGAGTTTAAAAAAAACAGTAAATCTTCACCTTTAAGATGCTGAAATCTGAGAATTATAACTTTAGTCTTTAAAAAATTACTCAAACCAATTAATTGATTATCAAAATAGTTGGCGATTACTTAAATAAACAATTAACAATCAATGAATCATTGCAGCTAGTGAACAATATGTAATTAAATAATGAATTTACTGTTTTATTGAATTTTTTTTTTTGTCAAACAGCATCTCAGACTTCCATGTAAACTTCTTTGTTCTTGTACCTGATAACTCTGGTATCACTGTATCACTGCAGGGATCATCTGACCAGAAATGTTTTGATATCAGGTTGCACTGTTATTTTATTCAGTACCTATTGATTATTGATATCCAGCCCTAATAAATATATTGTTTTATTTTACAAAATGAACAGAGAACCAAAAAGATGTAAAATTGTTTTTCAAAACTGTGTGAATAGTAAAAAAGAAAAGAATCAAATCAAATAAACAGAAATATAAAATCAAAAAAGTAACAGAAATGAACAAACTAAACCTTTTTTTTCTCTCTCAGAGTTCAGCAGGAGGAGGCTCGTCCCTGCAGGTCCATGCAGTCCGGTTCGGTCCGGGTCAGGAGCTCTTTGGGTCTCTGAAGGCGTTCGTGGAGGAGAGACGCCTCAGAGCGCCGTTCATCATCACCTGTGTGGGCAGCGTTACCAAGGCAACGCTCCGGCTGGCCAACGCCACGGCAACAAATACAAATCCGGTAGTTGTCATCAGCATGAAGGCCTGAGATTCTCCTGCAGAGGCCTGATTTATTTTGGTTCAAGTTCAAGTCTGAAGAAGAAGAAGAAACCGATAAATATGTACAAAACTGTGGTGATAATCAATCAAAATATGATTATAGAGGAGTTCAAGGCTGAAAAACAACATTGTTTCACACAAACAGCAGAAGGTCATTTAAACAACAGAAAACAAACGAGGTTATGTTTACTTTGTTAAAGCTCCACATCAACACTTTCAGCTTGTCTTTATATGATGTATAAATAAAGTTATGTCACAGCCTGAATAAACGCTGCTCAGATGGAAAAATGATACAAGAACCAATAAAAAGTCCAAATCTTTGGTGATTAACACTCAAAATATTATTATAGAAAAGTTCAAACATCAAAACAAAAAAGGAAAATAAAAAAGTTTCACTATTTCTACACATAATATAACAGAAACATATTAGAACTATAATGTAGTTTATGTATTTATAAATTTAACTTATCCCACATTGTACATATGTCTTTTTTATTTTTTATTTAAAATCTTTTATTTGGCTCTTAGACCACAACTGCACTTTAAACTGCTTCTCTCAGCTTCTCTCGACATGATGAATAAAATAAAATAAAAAATAAATAGGAACGTGTTACTGATGCTTTAATAAACCACGATCAGCCTGAAAAATGACACAGGAACAAATAAAACTGTACAAAACTTTGGTGATAATCACTCTAAATATTATTGTTTAACAGTTCAAGGTTGAAAAAATATTGTTTCACTATTGTTACACACTAATATAAGAAAAATATCAGAAATAAAACAATAATACAATCTATTTACATGTAAAAGGATTTTATCCCAACTCATTCTCCATTTAAAATCAAAAAGAGATTTTGTAAAATGTTTAAAATGTATTTTAATCTACAGGCATAAATATAATACTGTGTGAAAAACCCACATCTACAGTTTCAACTGGTTTTCTCAGCTTGTTTCTACATGATATATAAATTATGTTTTATTACTTTGGTGCAATAATTAAATGTTCATCACCCCAGATAATTGTTTCTTTGGAGTAAATTGCAATTTTTAATATATATATTTTTTATACAAGTTAAATTAATAAATAAATAGACAAAAACTAAAGGATGAGATTTCATTATAAGTATATGTGATAATTCACAAATGTTGTTTTTATGCAAATATGTGGTAATTAACATGTCACATATTTTAACTTCATATTTGACTTAACTGCACATTTAAAAAGTTACGTGGTTATTTCCACCCACTACATGAACACAGTAAATATCACATAATTAACCATGATAACATAAATAACAGAGAATTGTGGGTAATTTGTGGGTGAATTCTAAGAAATTTTAAATATATTTATTGATAATCACCACCTACCATGAAATTATGGGAGGTGGAAACTGCAGTGTTACCTATTGTTGTTTATCTTTGAGTGTAAAGGTTAATTTGCCTCAGAAACAGCCTAAAGTCTCTGCACTGATCTGAGGTCACATGATTAATTCAACCCAAAATGGGACCCATGTACCCATGAACATAAACCAGTTAATCAAGATTTTATCAAAATCGCAAGATGATCTCCTGCAATTTTCAAATCTCAGGATGAGTAATATTTGTTAAAGGTGAAATATAACATTTAAAATTAAATACTGTGGTGCTGCAGATGTGTCCTGACCTACAAATCATGCTGACCTATAAACTTTAGTTAAGATAATTTACTTTGAATTTACTTGAATCTTTGAGTTTTAGAAACTAAAAAGAAGTTTCTGAAAAATTAAACAGTTTTAATTCAACATTCACTTTTGCTTCAATGAATTTACTCACTTTTGTTTTTAAATACAGAGTTTTGAGTTTCTAAGATTCAAAGCTTTAAGTTTATCTAAAGACGAAAAGTAAATTATCTCAACAAAAAATCAGTAGTTGGTAAAACTTTGCCAAAACTTAAGAATCTGAGTTGGGCTCAAAAGTTTGAGCTTTCTCAACTTTTTCATTTTTACAGTGTAGATGCCTGAAAAAACAAACACACCATCATTGTTTTAATGTTTCTAAATTAAAATGAGAGTTATGATGTAAAAATGATCCTTTAACATTATCCTCTAGTATTGTAAATCACATTACACCTGTAATATTTCTTCAAACTCTTTTTTTTTAGTCACAAACAGCTGTTAAGAAATAACTTTATATGAATTATATCTTTACTCTGTAAATAATACACAAAGTTTGGGTGTTGGCATCAGGAAGGAAATTTCTCTCCTATAACTAAACCGTGCTCAGTCAGACTTCAGGAGCTGGTTATGGAGGCAGTGGGCGGGGCCTATGTTGATTTACAGCGTCATCGGCCATATTAACTTGTCGTGATGTCCCTCAGGTGATTTACCTCAGCGGGCGGTTCGAGATCGTCTCCCTGGTCGGGACGCTGAACCCGGACGCCCACCTGCACATCTGCCTGGCGGACGGATTGGGCAAGACGATCGGAGGTCACGTGCTGGGAGACCTGGAGGTGTTCACCACGGCCGAGGTGGTCGTCGGCGACGCCGTCGACCTGCAGTTCAGCAGAGAGATGGACGAGAGGACGGGCTTCCCTGAGCTGGTGGTTCAACCGCGCTCACAGAGCTAAGAGATACATGAAAAACACAAGTAAAAATGATCAGCTGAAATAAAAAATAACATCAAAAGCACAGAGAGTTAAAGTGACAGTGTTGTTGTAAATGTTCACCTTGTTGTGAGCGGGAACGTCTTTCTTTCTGCAGTAGATTCTATTGTAACTACTTTCTGTCTAATAGAAAGACTTTTGTCAAAGTGCTTTTGTCTGAACCTTTTATCGTTCTTACGCCTGATTGGTGAGTTAATCACCTGAGTGTCTGTACACCTGTTTGATCAGTGGATTATAGGTGTGGTGTTTGTGAATGCATGAGGTGTGTGTACTGATTTGAAAAATACAGCGTGTTGTCTTTTGCAAAAAGTGTGAGGCTTAAAATAGTCAGATCATTGTCCCATGCACTCATCCCAGTACCAGCTGATAAAAGTAGCTCCTGATCAGAGATCAGTTTTTCCACACGTACACCAAACTCTGGAATGAGATCCCAGATTATATGAGAACATTAACTTCTGTTACACATTTCAAACAGGCATGTAAACAATATCTGATAGAAGGAAACAGCTGTAACCACTGATTTAACCCAAAATATTCATGATGTGAGTTTGTCTTTTACGTGCTGCAGAACAGGAAGCTGCTGTGAACCAGTTTTAACTGAGTCAGGCCTGATTCACAGTAACTGATTTTGCAGGAACATGCAAACCGTGTTTCAGTGAGTAAAAATGTGTTTTCACTGAATAATTCGATAAAAAGGTTTAAAAGGTTTATAAATGTCTGTGCTTATGTTTATTTGATTTAAGAACAATGCACATTAATTAACATGATTACTTCAGACACGTAAATGTGCCAGATGAAACCAGACAGGCTCATTTTCATCTGCAGTCCCTGGCACAAGACACTAAAATATACAAAAGCACAGAAGCACTGATTAAAAACAAAACAAAAAACATTTTGCATTTTCACAGCTTAGTACAGAAAAACCCTGTAATGGGGTGGGCCCGTATGGTCTCGTATCGTATCGTATCGATCGTGTTGTCTCATCTCATATTGTCTTGTCTTGTATCGTGTCAAATTATATCGTATTGTTTCGTCTTGTATCACATCATATGGTCTCGTCTTGTCTCGTCTCCCCTCGTCTTGTATCGTATCGTCCAACTGAGTATGAGGAGCCAAAAATCCTGCAAAGAGCTGTTGTGCAGCTATCGTTAGTTCTAAACCAAACATATATAATATGATATAATCGACTGGTGATTCCATGTTTCTGTTGACAGCATCATGATTAATTGATTGATACAGTGTGAGGGTAGATGCTGCATATTTTGGCTGATAAAAACATCTTGACTGAACAGAACAGCTGAGATTTATAAAAACGCACAGCGTCTCTCCAGCTTTAGCACATCTTCAGTGGATTTAGCTTCCACACGCACACACACACACACACGCACACACACACACACACACACACACACATGCACACACACACACACACG
>JAJHUR010134939.1:4499-17003 GCA_027495735.1 Lutjanus campechanus
CTTAAAAGACGAGCGTTGCATCGGTGCAACGCTTTCACATGTTTCACAAAACATTGAATAACATCTGAACGGTTTATGATAGCGACGAGCTGTAAACTGCATCTGAATCGCGAGATTCTCTGCTTTCCGAGGGTCCTTGAATGGTGCCTCTACGACAACAAGGGACCGTATTGGGTGCGTGTAATCACGTGGTACGGAACAGACGCTAAACCGAGCGCAGCATCTGATGAGGGAGAAATATCACAGTGACTGATAAGTCATTTTCAACTGATCAATCGTCTTCATCTAAGGAGGAGAGCCTTCACCCACTAAAAAGAAAAAGCCATTGACAGGTAGGATCCTGCCTACAGCATAAACTAAATATCACAATATTATGTAGCTTATAATTACTATCAACAGAGCGACCAGTCGCCCTGCGCGTATCGCCACTTCAGGACACTTCTACATCGCTGAGAAAGTCTGTGTATGTGTGCTGATTGGTGTGTGTGTGTGTGTGTGTGTGTGGCTGTGTGTGGCGGAGAGAGGGAGACAGGTGCGTCTTCTCCTGCTGAGACTCCGATTCCGTTTAGTTTTGACTTTGTCTGCCTGCAGCTAAATAAAACCTAACTATAAATGATAAACTTCATAAACTGAATTCTAAAAGGCTATTTTCTCATGTCTTAATTATTTTTCAAAGTTAATAACTTCTGGGGCGGACGTTTAGCTCAGTGGGTAGAGCGTCCGACCCATGTGTTGAGGCTGTGGTCCTCTGCAGCGGCCGCTGGTTCGACTCCCGCCCTCGGCCCTTTGCTGCGTGTCATCCCCCCTCTCTCTCTGCCCCCCTTCCTGTCTACTCTTCAGCTGTCGCTATGAATAAAGGCAAAAATGGCCAAAAAAATAACTTTAAAAAAAAAAAAAAAAAAACTTCTATAAATGACCCATTTTGCGATTGCAGACGCTGTTGCGCGTTAGAGCATAAAAATATGCGACAGAGCCGTCTTCATCTGAGGAGGAGAGCCTCCACCCACTAAAAAGTAAAAGGCTTTGACCAGTAGGATTCTCGTATATAGCATAAACTAAATATCAAAATATTGCAGCTAATAATTGCCGTCAATAGAGTAAATATCAGTAGCGTTGCTGCAGTTAGATTAGCCGAGCTAACCACAGCCCACACATAAAAATTACGATATAAAAATAGAGGATTATGTCGTACGATAGACATTTTTCTATCGCACTATGATATATATCGTAATATCGCACAGCACTACTGATAAGTCTGCGAGAATTTATATTATGTTCATTATACTGTTTATTCATGTTGAAACAGTTACCGCCATAAAACTGCATACCCCGGCAAAACGTCAGGGACCTATGAAAAAACAGATACCACCCAAGCCCAGTGCACCTAGCGGTCAACAACGCTACAGGGTTCCTTCAATCAGCTGAAACTGATCTGAATTTATTGGGTAACAGTAATGTGGTTCACAGGCACAATGTGACTTCACTTTTAATTAATGTTGGCACTAGAGGAAGTTTTCAAAGTGTGCCTGCAGGTACATTCAGGGTGTTTTCTACTGATCAACATTCTGCAAAAAAGCATGCAGGGGGCTCACATTCTGTTTCTGCATGTTTAGGGCTACATTCATTTGCATGTCAAGGCCAAACAATCAGTTCTATTAGCTGCCACGGACTGCCATTAAAAAAGAAACTACATAAGAAAACAAAAACAGTCGGGTGCCAACATACCTCTGGTGCTCTGACTCCTAATACAGTTGATTTGTAGGGTAAGTAAGCAACAGTTTAAACAAGCCACTGTTAAATAATGATGCCTTGCTGCTGTGCTGTGGCTTCAGTAATGGACTCTGCCCCTGCTGTTATATCCCTGCTGATGCTATTACTGCAGGTGAGTAGCAGGTAGGCCAAATATATGATAATATCCATTATCAAGTCATCTTTTTCAAGGAGTGGTGAATTATTATGTCAATAAAAAGTCAGAAAATAGTGAAAAATAGTAGGGGCACCTGGGTGATGGAGGCTGTGAATCCTCTGCAACGGCCATGGGTTCAAATCCCGCCTGCAGCCCTTTACTGTGCGTCATTCCCCGCCACTCTCTCCGCATTTCCTGTCATACCTTCAACTGTCCTATCAACTAAAGCGGCACAGGGCGTCAAAATTAAAGTTACAAACAGGATGCGACTGTCCTCTGAGTCTTTTGCAGTGCAGGGAAGTTCGCAGCAAAGCAGCAACCACTTCTTTCCAATTTTAAACTAATTAGTATTTAGCAGCTAAACAGCCTAATGCTTCCCTCAGGTGTTGTAGACACCAAAACAGAGCTAAAAGGAGAGGAGATTCATCAGGTGGATGCAAACACAACTCAAAATGCATGCTAATGATTCTCCACATCAACTTAAAAGCTGAGGATGGGTTTCTGCTGCCCCCAAGTGGCCAAAAAAGTAGTTATTGCAAGTTTAACTGTCGGTTCAGTTGCCATCGCATCTAATTAAGCAGGCCAAAGCTGCAAGAAGCAGGTTTTGTTCAGGCTTATAGATCATAACCAGATGTGCCAGGAAATTGTCCTTGGAAACAGTTTGGAAAAGGGTGGGCACTTGCATAAAAAATACATGGCCGGCGGTTCGATGAACCATCTGTCCGTAGAGGGTATACACTGACATCATTTTCCTACTGGAATACACCCTTTCAGTTTGACTGAGTGGTAAAACAACCTGCAACATGGCTGCCTTTAGTAGGAAAAACTACAAAACTGGGAGTAAAACAAATAAATATCTGCTACAATTAAAGGCAGGTGGACTCAATGATCACAGTGATCCATGGAGACTGGAATGTCACCGGACTGGGGAATCACAGGGGAAATACACACAGCAAAGCCTGAATGCATACAAAAGTCTGGAATCTCAATCATAACATTAATTCAAGGTGGGACTGGTCGGCGTCCCCAAAGTGATGAGGACACCAAAGCATATTCTGGTTGTATGTGGACAGGCTCAGTTACACGGAACATAAATAACAGATGCTGAATGTTTAACTGATAATAACTTTAGTCAATACATATATAATTTAATACTCAACAACACACTGAACTGCAGCGATTCATTAGTTCTGATTATTTCTTTGTACAGTCAATCGCACAAGAGCTTGTTTTTCGGGGTTTTATGGCATTCAAGCCCAACACTAACCCTGCCACTTCCACATAATGTGACATCACATACCAACCCTCTCTCACCATCTGTCACAGGCTAACTTCAACCAACACATCAACAAACCACATAACGTAGTAGGAGAGCCAAAGACAGTCGGGAGAAGAAAACATCTTTTTCCATCAAGAAAAGCCTTCAGTACCGTTCTTTGTTCTTCCTTCAATGAGGATGTTCTATAACTCTGATATAACTGATGCTATGATAGCATCTATAATAACCTTTTTGGGAGCTGCCATTATTGTCTTCAAATGAACAATCACTTCACTTCCCTAAACCGTGCCTGTAGCTGCCAGTAGTTCCTTATGGGACACTGATTTGTCCAAACCACTGTGGTTCAGCCACAAGCACATCACTTGAAACCCGGCAAGATGAATTCTCACATCATCTTGTGCAATACGGATCAAGGCATATAAAAGAACCTCGTCCTTGCCAACAGGCTGTCAGGAAACAATTCCCCATTCCTACAGGAGATTACTTCACATGGAACTCTATTATTTTGGAAATATAGTCATACAATGTCTGTCCCACTCTGGTTATAAAAGATTGCCTCCAGGCTACTTAACATATTAAATGTCAACTGCATAATAGAGCCAACAAAATATATTAACACGTTCATATAACCTGGCTTTTATTTTGTTACTGTATTATTTTCATCACTTTTTTTTTATTGCTTTTTATATTCTAGCACTGTGCTTTGGTTTTGTAGCATTCACCTACTGAAAATGAGTTACTGCAGCAATGAATGAATTTCCCAGCAGGAATCAGTCATTTAAATCTCAGCTGTTTGCTACTAAAGCTGTCTCTAGGTAACCAGCTTTGTGAGACCAAAATCCAGTGGTGTTTTTCCATTCACACTTTTGGCTGCCCCAAGTCAAACCATGCCATGATGATTTGCATTTCCATGGGCCATCTCCGGAGTGGGGCCAGATGTGCACCGGTCCCGCCTCAGAGCAGGTTGTGATGTCTCTCGGATTTCAGCCAACATGTGACGACACCCGTTCTCCCCCTCAAACAAACGCGTGTTGCGAGACTCAAATCGTGCGTGCAGGAGAGCAGAGAGAGAGGGTTTTATCTGCGGCCAGCAGCTCTACAGGTCGCTCCATTGGTCAGTCCACAAAAATTTCCCAGTGTTTGGCTGCCACAGTTTTTGCTCTAGCAGGCTGAAATTTGGCATGGAGGTCAAAGTTGTGGGTGTGTTTGAATGTGTGTCTTTATGTTCATGCCAATGGGCTAAAAGGGGGTGTGACAATGGGAGTGGCCTATCACAAAAAGGCACAGAAGTCCTAAATGGATTCAAGGACTTGCACAAGATTACTTGGAAAGTTTGGTCATGGGCAAAAGACAGCTGATTAACTGTTCATGACCAATGACAAAACGGGTGGGGCATTGGGAGTGGCCTATAACAAAAAGGCACATAACTTCTAAATGGAGTCGCTTAACATGACCAAACAAATGAGCATCAGTGGACTCAGCAGAGTTCCTTTTTTTCTTCTGACCTGCCCCTAGACATGTCAAGTCACACCTGTGTGAAGGACTTTCGTAGCTTCTGACTGAATCTCTGTTGTTTAATTTCTCTCCTACATCGGTGTACATCTAAGTGTCACTGTCAATGAAAGTCCAACATTTTCTGAGTTTGTTGATTCATAATAAAACTTTTAAAGATTAAAATAACAGGGAACTTTTATTGTTAATTTACAGGAAATGAGTGAAATGTATTTATCCACCATTTTACGGCTGCTCGACTCAAGACAAGCACGTCAGTGAAAGACAGGTAGCTTGTTGTAATGGAGATGCAAATTCCTGCCACCTGCTGGGCTGATGCCACAAGACAAACTGATTCAAGCCAAGCCAGCGTGGTTTATGTTAAAGGCTTACAAGAGAGCTGAGAGGCTGTTAACGGACCACTATGACCTGCAAGACGCAGGTCACATGACTGAATTGGGTTGCCAAGCCAGCACCATGGCTAGCAAGCTAATCTGCTGGCATGAGTGAGTATACTTAATTAATACAAAGCAAATACATGTCTTCAGCCAACAGATGAATGGAAAGAGGTCTCTGTGTCATCTGAGAAACAGCGATTCACTAAAACTGCAGCTGATTCTGTAATTATAACAGATAAAGGAAAGCACACAAGATGGCAGGGGGCAAAGGGTTATAATCAGACTGTAACAGAGGGGAGAATACAGTCACAACAATGCTATTTCTGCCAAAAACTCTGTGACTACATGCAGGCAAAGTGCTGCTGACTCTGTGCGGTACCTACCCTGTCTGGAGAGAGTCCAGTTTCCAGCAGCAGGAGGAGGACGACGCTGCACAGGGAGCGAAGAGTGAAACTGATGAACCCTAAAAGTGGCTGATCTCTGCTGTCTGTAGTGGGGGAGCTGCAGTGGGTAATGCAAGGGCCGATCTACAGCTGGGACATATGGAAAGACAAAAGAGCAAAGTTAGTGTTGACTCTCTGATCAATGACATAGATGTCAGAGTATAAATATGCCTGAGAAAAGAGACCAGCTTAGGAGTCATGTGCACAAAATCAATTCAAATATTCCAAGAATGACAAAATACAGCAAACTTATTTTGAGTGTATCTTATTTGCGAGAGAAGATGAGTTCATTTAATAATGTGGACATATTGTTTAATGTCACGTGTGCTCAAACAGCAGTGACAGTAAACTGTGTAGGTAACAAATTATTGCTGCCATTTCACACTAATTTTGTTTCTGAGCTCCATAACATTTCAGCAGTGGAGCTGCCATGCCACCTCCTGTAGTTTACTAGTTTACCAGTCCAGTTTGTTTTTGTATGCAGTTCTGCTGAAATCTGCACTGCTTACAAATATCCTCCATGTTTGTCACTTGGAATAAGGTCCTTGGAAGTTAAATGGAGAAAATCAGCCAAATTTGCATATTTCTCCAGTAACTGCCCTGCAATAGGAGACCTTCCCACTTCTGTTATCAAGACTAACTACACTAATGATTGTCACATTAAAGAAGATGCCCAGAGAGACAAAACACCGTCCAAATGCTTGACCCCAGTGTCTGAACCAGGAAGTGAAGCCCTGAAAGCCTAGTTTTTCAGTAAGGGGCTGTGTCCAATGTGTTTTTTTTTTCCCCCAGTGGAAAAACACCAAGTGCTCCTCTGAAAATGCCAAGCTGGGAGTGCATCAGAGGCACAGGCTTTGGTTGCTATACATCAGACCAGCATCATGTCATCAAGCGCCGATCACCAAGACCGCGCCCCCTTCTTTGGGGAAAGATCACAGTTTCAAATAATGAAAGCAATTGGCTCAGGAGCTGAATTTGGATGGAGCCCGGCTCAGGGGTACTTTCATTTGAGCAGGACACAGTTCATGGTATTTATCCCTCCCCTTCTCCACTGTGATTGGATGGCTGGGTAAAAGTGAGAGGGCAGCATTTACCCGATGTTTAGCATTTTTCTCTCTCCGTGGCCATGAAAAAACAGTAAGCATCCAGCACTCAGCGCAGGATAGGCACTCATTATGCTGCCTGTACTTGTAGCATAGTGTATATACGCGGTGACCTCACTGCAAACAATTCAGAAAAATACACTGGCCTCAGGGGAAAAAAAGCAGGCAATAAGTCTCTGACTATGAACAACAGAGCATGGATACATAATTTTTGTTTCTTCACATGTGGGGTTTGTGTTTGTGGTATTACCTGCTCTTCCCACTTGTTCTGAAGTGGGTGCAGGGCTCAATTGTAAAAAGGTAATGTCATATGATTGTATTCACCAAGCAGGATTTAGTAGCAGTTGAATCAGAACTTTGTGAGAGTTGGGGGTTTGTTTGATGGCTTGTTTTCGCCAATCTGAAACCACACACACACACCAAGTCTAACCACATCCACACAGTCCTGATGAAGCTGAGTTTTAAGGATAAACGCTCCATAAATAATAATTAGGATGTTTTAAGAATTTTTTTTTTCTTCTAATTTGGTCAAACATTTTTCTTGATTTGTCAAAAATAATAATGGGTCAAGTTGCAGTTTACATTCATGTCTTTCAGAATCATAACATAGGTAGTGAAATCTTTGAAGGAATTTAATAAAAGCTATTAAGTGTATTTTGTTGGGCAAAATGGAAATGATCAATATATTGACATGTATGATTCAAGTGAATAATTTCCAGTGAGAAACACGATGTCTTCACTGTACCGTATTCACGAGACTAGGACGGATGTGAAGTCACAGTGACTTTGAACTTTGACCACCAAGATCGAATCAAGTCACGCTTGAGTCCAAATGGGCACTTGAAGACATTCTGTAAAAGTGTTCTTGAGATATTGAGTTCACAAGGATGGGATGGACATCCAGATGGACAACTTGAAAACATAATGCCTCCAGCCATGGCACAAAATGTGTGTAGAAGTGGGCTAATAGGACATTTTTTTAACTGACAGTAGAAAGACTGACATAACACATTAATCAGCAATATGAATATGCATTTATTAATGCTACACAGTAATGGTAGGCTGCATTAAAAAGCAACAGTAGTATTTATGAAAAGTGATCGATTGATATCATAACAAACACAAAATAGAAAATAAGCGCAATTTTCAAACACAACTAGTCTCCTATACAGTGTAAAAGTTGAATCAAACAGCAGCTCAGAAACCAGAGTATGACTTGGTGATTACACTCTGGTTGATTAAAGGTGGGCAGGGGGCTTTTAGGACTCTCAAAAGCTTCTTTATTAGGCATTGTGAGTTGGCCAACAGGTGAAGGCTCTCCTCTGAATGAGGGCTGATTACTGTGCTGATGCAATCAATGGACCCTGCAGAGTGGGCAGACATGTCTGACGGCCAAGTGCTGCTATGAAAAATATAAACTGCCTCAGGGAAAACAGCAGACAAGGTTTGTGGGAATTTTATAGGTCACAATATTGTTTTCTACCAGCGGCTTGTTGATAAAAATGCCTCGTGTTTCAACAATATTGAATTCCTATTTCACAAATGTTTGGAGATAATGAAAATGTGTAGTCGTATTTAAGCTTCATTGAGCAATAATGTAAAAATTCTGTCCACGTGAAATCAAATTGTAGTGGTGAAAAGCCATTTGAAGACATTCATTACACAAAACAAGCATCTAGCTAACAAGCATCAATCACAGCAACAGAGAAGAACCTCACATCTCCACTGAGAGGCTGTAGACTCCTCACACAGGAGGGACAGGCTTTAGCTTGACAGACCAATAAAAATGTTTGTTTTTTTTAACTCCCCAGGAGGCAGTGTCACTGGGCTTCAAATTGCATTAGTTTGAAGGGCTCATCCCTGGCCTCTAAAGGGACAGTTGCACAAAATGTCTCCACCCTGCTTGTGTGGTGTAATCCAAGTGTCCGTGAGCCGCGACATTAAAAATTAACCGCAAAAGACGCCATTTACACCATGTTTTTAGCAGAAATGTCAACTGTAGCATGTAGCCGGAAGGATGTAAACATGGCATCGATCTCATGAGACTTCGGCATGTCAAGTCAAGTCAAGTCAAGTCAAATTTTATTTATATAGCACCAATTCACAACAAAGTTGTCTCAAGACACTTTACATATAGAGTAGGTCCAGACCACACTCAATAATTAATTATATTTACAACCAACAATTGAAACAAATGTCCCATGAGCAAGCACTTTGGCGACAGCGGCGAGGAAAAACTTCCTTTTAATAGGCAGAAACCTCGGACAGATCCATGACTCATGGTAGGTGGTGATCTGATGGCACCGGTCGGGTTGAGAGGGAAAGAGGAGAAGGGGAAGAAAGAGGGGAGGTGGGAGGGGTGGAAGAGCGAGACACATGTGCGTTCATTAAGATATATACGAAGTCTCGCGAGATCGACACCATGTTTACATCCCACCGGCTACATGCTACAGTTGACATTTCGGCAAAAAACATGGCGTAAATGGCGTCTTTTCTGTGTGTTTAATTGGGTCTGATCAGGCAGTATATATGTATATATATAAGTGTCTCATTTTGTTAGGTCTGTTAATTGAGTTGATGTCCACATTTTACTTTTCAGCAGTTATTTTGTTGACCTCTTTTAAGGGCCCTATAACTTTGTTGCCTTCATTTATTTGGTTTGTGAAATCTATTTTTTTGGAAAATAAACCCACCTTTTTTAACTTTAAACCTGTGTTCTTTGTGCTTTGGTTGGTCAGTGATGGGCGCTTTGAGCACCACAACCTGAGTGCCATTTATTCCCATTATACTGGAGGGAAGGCAGATAGCTCTAAGACTTTGCAACTCACACCAAAAGAAAATGAGATGGATAAATAGCACTACAAGCCAGGGATGAATTTGGGATGAACTGTCCCTTTAAACCCTACCCAGTGTCCTGCAACTGTTTGTAGAGACACTGGGCTCAGAGGACTTGCAGAGGGACTGAAAAGAAAATCAATTGTCATGATGAAATGCAATGATACCAATCAACTGATGAGTGAGGAATAAACAGAAGCTACAGCCATAGCACATGTCAGTAAAGATTTGCAAATCCTTTTCAACCTACATTCAAATGAATACAGTACAAAGACAAGATAATTAATGTTCAAACTGATAAACTTTATTGTTTTTTGTAAATATACACTCATTTAGGATTTGATTCCTGCAACATGTTCCAAAAAAGTTGCGACAGGAGCATGTTTATCACTGAATTACATCACCTCTTTTAACCTGTGAACTGAGGACACTATTAAAGTTTTGAAATTCTTTCTTGTTCTTACTTGATATACGACTTCAGGTATTGAACAGTCGGGTGTCTGTTGTCGTATTTTGTGCTTCATAATGCACCACACATTTTCAACAGGAGACAAGTCTGGACTGCAGGAAGGTCCGTTTAGTACCTGAAATGTCTTGCTGAAATAAGCAGGGACGTCTCTGAATGGCAGCATACGTTGCTCCAAAAGCTGTATGTACCTATCAGGATCAATGTGGCCTTCACAGATGTGACAGTTACCCATGATGCCATGAGCACTGACACACCCCCATACCATCACAGATGCTGTTAGTGCTGGTAACAATTTGGATGGTCCTTTTCCTCTTTAACCCGTAGGACACAATGTCCATGATTTATAAAAACAATCTGAAATGTGGACTTGTCAGACCACAGCACACTTTTCCAGTTTGTGTCAGTCCATCTCAGATGAGCTCAGGCTCAGAGAACTCTGCAGAGTTTCTGGACGTTGTTGATATATGTCTTTCTCTTTGCATGGTGGAGTCTTAACTTGTATTTGCAGATGCAGCAACTGACTGTGTTTGCTGACAACACTTTTCCATAGTCTTCCCAAACCCATGTAGTATTATCTTTTGTTTTTAATGCAGTGCTGCCTGAGCGGTCAAAGGTCATAGACATTCAGTGTTTGTTTTCAGTCTTGCCCTTTACGTGCAGAGACTTCTCTAGAATCCCTTAATTCCTTGCAAGTGCATATTGAGAATATTGTTTTTAAACTGTTGGACTTCTTGCCCATGCAGTTTTTCACACAGTGGTGAACCTTCCTTTGGAACATGTTCAGAATGAGTGTATATTTGTTATCAGTTCGAACGTTAAATATATTGTCTTTGTACCATATTCAATTGAGTATAGGATTTGTGAATCATTGCATTTTGTTTTCATTTACGTTTTACACAAGGTCACACCTTTTTTTGAATTGTGGTTGTATGATCCAGTTTTGTCCAAATCAGTGAATAAAGTTCTAGTTGTGTTTTTATGACACAGTGAGGTGCAGCCCCCAGAAACACCCCACTCTGCTCCGGTGAATGGATCTACCGTCCTTCTATGCTCTAGCGACATAAAATACCAATAAAATACCATTAAAAATACCAGAAAAATATCTACAAAATGACTTTCCTGTCATTGTTGGCCCAGATACTGGCATATATGTGAAGTATAGCGCAATACATGTGTGATAAAAACATGTGAAAGATCGATTTTGACTTCATGGAACCTTAATACCCGATATTAAATGCATTCTAAATCTTCACTACATATATTATGAGTCTGGACAGACAGGTTTCATAAGAATGGGACAAACAAACAGACGACCCAAAAACTGAATGCCTCAGGTCACGGCTGTCGCTGACATGGAGGCACTCAAGAAAAGATCTGTTTAGCTCTGTCGGTCACTCTATCCTAAAAAAAAAAGCCTCGACTCACTAAGATTTGGTGTTTTGCTTCTCTCATTGTGGCTTCCTTTGGTACAAGCATCCCAGACTGCCAGTGTTCAGTCCAGCTTCAGCGTGGAGCTCCACAGAGTTCACTCAAACTAAAGTAGAAGTATGCAAAGCATGCCTCAGTGGTTTTTGTTAGAGAAACGGGAAGTTCACAGAGGCAGCCCGCTGACTGTCACGCTCAAACTTGGTGTAATGAGGTGAGACGGCGCTTGTCCACACTTCACTGGGGTTTATCTGCCTGTTCACACTGCTTCCATTTCATCCTTCCAGCTCCATTTTGTCCTCGAAGGAGGGCGTATTTTAAAGCAGTGGTTCTCCATCATTAGATAAAGGATAGCTGTGTAGTTTCGCATTAGGTTCACAAATGCCGTTTGGATCAGAGTTAGTGACAGGCCAATATGGATAGATAGCCGATTTCCTGACTTGGAGGTAGAAAGAACAAGATAAATAAGTTATGACTCCCATAAACTGTTTGAATTCATGTTCTGCTCCATTTCGATCACTTAATCCTTAGGCTGCTAGTAATTAGTTATCCCACTTTTAGGGTGAGTGTCCCCCTACGGTCTACATCCTAGATGATCAAACTGTGGTTTGTGAACCACTGATGATACACAAACTCCCTCTAGTGGTTTGCAGGGGAATGTCAGAAATATGACAAAAATGATCAATATGATCAAAACATTACAAAATTTCAAATGAAAACAAAGAAAAAAATAATAAAAGAGCGACCTGCAATTTAATATAAGTTTTGTCCTACCTTTATTTTTGTTTCAATATCACCCTGATGATGATGGCAAGATAGCGAGCAGAGGTAAAATGAAGACATCGAAAATGAATGCTTCAGTAACATGGGTCCAAACAGGAACTATTACAAAGAGAAGCGCAGATCAGGAGGAGAACATTTTGAGCAGCCGTGTTGAAAAGTAGATGACCTAAGAACAAATGTCACTGAAGTAGCGCCATTGTAGTGACCACAACATCGCTAGCATCAAACAATGCACAGTAATGTGTAGGGGTGTCAAAATTAATCGTTTTTAAGATGCATCGCAATTCGGACGTGGACGATTCTGTATCGATGCAGTGACAGGACATAATCGATTGTAGCAGAGAGACGTTCCTTCTTAATTTTCCGGCAGCG
>JAJHUR010134946.1:2277-13312 GCA_027495735.1 Lutjanus campechanus
CTCCTTCGGGCTGTGCCCGGCCGGGTCCCGTGGGCACAAACCCGGCCACCAGGCGCTCGCCTGCGAGCCCCAACCCCAGGCCTGGCTCCAGGGTGGGGCCCCGGTGACGCCAATCCGGGCGACGTAAGCTTCCTCGTTTGTTCTGTAGTCATCAGGGGCTTTGGAAGATTGTCAGAGGATTAAAATCACAGAAGACCTCCACACATTTCTAGAGGTTCCCAGGTATGAGTACTCCTGTGCAAATGAGGCTTTACTCAAAACAAATTAATGTCAATGGTACCAAAACTGTTAGTTATTACTGCAGAGTTTGTGTTATTAGCAGATCCTCTGTATTTCTTATATCTCATTATAGGTGCTGAGTGATGTAGTAGTTTTTTAGTAGTAGTAGAGAAACTAGGGGGAATTTAGACATAAAGGCATGTTTTCTCTTTTTACTTTGTTTTCTAAGTACAAACAAAATACAATACGAACTGAATACAACCAAAATTCTACAAGAACTGTAGTTTATCCACCTTGTTTCCCCTCACTGATTGGTACAGTTCATCTGAAAATAGTTCATTGAACACTCAGCCTCATTTCAAAAATAAAGAGGTAAACTGAGTTTACTGGGGTTTATCTGCCACCATGCCGCTGATTGAGTTTGGGTTTGTGTGTCTAAGATTACACCTGTGTGCCATTAAGGGTTTGTTATTATTCCTGGTCAAGACGGTTTCTACATTCACATTATTAAGCACAAGAAGATGTTAATAAATCACATTCCATGCATAGAAATTAGTGTTCACATGTTTGAGCGAAAAACGGAAGTATGCACAGCTGATAAGGTAACTCCTGGGACATCAGTTTATGCACGTGTCAGTCTAACAGCCAATTTAGAGTTTTTACCTCACCTGATCTGCATGTCTCTGGACTGTGGGAGGAAACAGGAGCTAACCAGGCAGACACATGAAGAACATAAAATCCACAGATACAGATGCACACACTTGACCTCTGAAGGCTGAAGTATAAGGGGTGGCATTAAGTCACACCAGCTTAAACATAAACTCTCTGCTAAATCCAGTGATGCCTCCCACAGGGCTCTTTGACAAACAGTTTATGAGTTATGAAAAGGGACCTAGCCAAAGTACAGGGGTCGAGGTAAACCATCACCAATGAAAAATGAACTCTGCTTAGTCCAATGATGACTCTTTGAGTTAAGGGGACATGGTTAAAGTATAGAGGTGGGCCATAAGTCACTTAAGTCAAAAACGGTACTCTGCTGAATGCACTGATGCCTCCCATAAGAGTGTACAACTAACGTTTCATAAGTTTGGTCATATGTAAAGCAATTTAGAAGCTATCCTTTTCATCATAGGTCACTCCCACTGCCATGCCCAATTTTAGCCAGTTGGCATGAACAGTTAATCAGCTGTCCTTTAGCTCATGAACAACGTTTACATGAAATCTTGTGGGAGTCTGTAAATCCATTTGGAACTTAAGCTCCTTTTTGCGATAGGCCACTCCCATTGCCACAGTTCATTTTTGGCTGGTGGAACAAAAACACACACCTTCACACAGACACACAGACACACAGACACACACACACACACACACACACACACACACGCTTGTCCTTCATGCTAAATTTCAATTGTCCAGGGCGAAAACTGTAGCTGCCAAAGGTTGGGGAATTTTTGTGGACTGCTGTGAAAAAAAAAAAACAGACATGAAATGAAAAGATGTGAAAAGATTCAGCAGTTATTTAATTTATTATTTCTTTGCTCTACAAACTCTAAAAAGTTAAAGTAAAGTTATGTAACAGTCTCAGTCCAATTCTGATGCGTCTTTATAACCTAGACAAGCAAAAGAGACCAGCAGTGAAAAGATTGTCTGTTTCTATTCAATTATTCTTAATGGCTGCCACAAAGTTGGATTCTCAGTCTGTGATTGCATTTTCAAAGTTACAGTGAGTATTCCATTAACCAGTTAAAAAATAGCAGGAGGAGATTTTTGTTTCAATTAATTTCATTTTTGACCATATATTTTGTGGTTACTATGGTGGAAAAACTACCTCTTTGGTCCACAGGGGCCTCCAAAATCAACAAAAGATGAAAGTCCCTTGTAGTAGCTTTAAATTGTTGGTGAGTTTGTGAGTTATTGTGTTAACTGCATTTTCATTCAGTTTAGTAAAACAAGTCCACACTTGAGCATTGAACATTTTGCCTTGTCAGCTGTTTATGTAACGTTAAATAAATAACAATAGCAGCATTGCTTGGCCAGGAGCTTACCGATATTTTGGTAATGACCAATCAGGAATTTCTGCCAATTTAGTGCCAGTTATTAGTTCTCAATACCTAACCCAGTTTCTCACAGGAACAGCTCCGCTGGGTGCTTCATACCCTTCATGACATGAGACAGCAGTGGCAACCACTGAGTCACTGTTGTCAAATAATGATACTGAGAGAGCTCAGCATGATGATGAAATTAAAAAGAGAAATCAAAGAAAATGTGAGTGGGCAGGTGTGATGATGTATTTTTATAAGGTATAAAATGAAATTCTCCACAGTCTTAAACAGATCATCTTAAGACCATAGCGTTGTTACAGCAACTATTTTCGTAAAGAGATTTACTGAGTAATTGTTACATACCTGAAATTCTTTCACAACAAAGCACTGATAATGAAATAACTCTGAGGCCAGCTGAGCAACCTTGTACAGTTTCAAGTATGATCAACCTTCCCTTTCATTCCAAGGTTCAGTAAACGTATCATTATTTCAATTGGATGACAGATGGCCATGACTTAAAGATGACGCGCGTTTGCGAGCAGGAACTTGGGCACTGCTTATGTATATGTGATGCACTAAGCCTCGAGCGTTTGTCTTGGCAGCAGCAGGAAATGGCTCTGTATCCCGTCTCAGAAGAGCAATGTGTAACAGTTAAAGTCTGTCGCTCTTTGTCGAAGCTTTCTTGCTGAATTCCAGCCGCATCCCTGAGCTCTTTAATTGAAAATAGTGAGAAGGCCCGGCACTTAGAAGACGATGCCGAGTGACAAGCGGGGAGGAAAAGCGGCAGGAAACAGACATCCCACTTTATCCCCGAGCCAGCGCTCAAAGGAACCAAATCTCTTGAATCCAGCCTGCCATCACCACGATAAGCAGCACCAGGTCTCTGCATGTGTGATAGAACTGTGTTTGCACAAGTGTATGTTTGAGTCACCATGTCATTGTGATGTTCCTCCGATCCCAGAATCAAAAGAGGCCATCTGCTTCGTTTAAAATCTATACAGCAGAGTGCTGGAGTATAGGAAGCTGTCGGCCGTATTGATTTTCCTTTTATCCTTCTCATCATTTATTTATTAATTTATCCATTCACTTTCAGCCCCCCCTGCAGTAAATAAGACTCCTGTGGGGCACGTATTGTCATCAGCTGCCCTACTTAGGAAGTCCATCTTCTTTATCCTTTCACTCCTCATCCAGCTATTGTTAACTCCTCACAGATCACAGTGTGTTTGTCAACCTATCAGTAAACCTAATGAATAAGCAACTACTCCCCACGACTTCTTCTTTCAAGCTCAAATGCGACTGAAGGCTATTTTTTGTGTGTATATTTTGTTTTTTAGATTTTGTCTCTGGCTTGTTTTTCTCTCACTCCCCGAAAGTCCACTGCTGCAAAGCCTTTTCTCCATTTGATTAGTAACAACAACTGCTGCTGGGTATATCATGCAGACCAATGTGTGCATACAAATCATCATCCCTGTTGTAAATGTCCTAACCTCTTGTTGTCAACAGACGAGACGTCGTTTGAAGCGGGGATCAAAGTTCAGATCCACACCCAAGAGGAGCCTCCGTTCATAGACCAGCTGGGCTTTGGAGTGGCGCCGGGGTTTCAGACCTTTGTCTCCTGTCAGGAACAACGGGTATGTCTTGGGAAAGCTGACAGAAATCAAACACAGAAAACACAAAAATATATCTCAGCACTTTATCTGGGAAAAATCTGTAACTTAATATTGGTCTTTTAATCCAATTTTGTGGTTGTCAGTAAATCACATTTTTTCTTGCACTGTCAAAAGGATGCAGACATATAATGAGCCACTCCATTATGATAATGAGAATAACCTTTATTTGTAATGCTTTTTCCAAAACAATGTCACAAAGTGCTTCATAAAAACACTCACGCAAGCAAAAAACACACACATTAATATAGAAAAGATGATTGATACAATGCAAAGTAAAGAGTTGAATGTGAAATCCAATGTTTTTGGAAGTGATTTAAAAGAAGTCACTGAGGTAGCAAGATGAATTTCAACAAGAATAGTGTTTCAGAGTTCGGGGGCCCTGCCGGCAGATACACAGTCTTCTTTAGTTGTTAGTCTGGATAGGGGGACTGCTCACAGAGTTTTGTTCTAAGATCTGAGTTCAAGAGCACAAAAGCCCACAAATGTATGCTGGAGCATGGTGTGATTTGAAAGTAAAGAAAGAACAGAAAGTGAAAAAAACTTCAGAGTAGAGTTGTCACAGTATCAGAATTTTAAACGCTGATAGAATACTAGTGTTGAAAAAAGGTACTCAATACCTCTTTGAATACCACGGCAAACAGAAAAAAAGTCTTGCACACATAAAATAGAATATATAAATTTTTTCTCAACAATGTGCACACAGTCCTGGTTCAAAAAAAGTCACTGAACACCAGTTTTGCTCCAAGCCTAATTTCAGGCAGGACAATAAAGACTGAACTGGACTGAGTTCTTGAATTAGCACTTAATTCATTTTTTATAGCTTTGGGGCTCCCCATACTAAAATTAATGGATAGTGTAACATTTTAATCATGTGATATCACCAAAAGGTATTGAAGTATCAATATTTTTGACAACCTTACTTCAGAGAATGGTAAAAATGATCTAATTTTTGAAACAACCCTGACTGGTAAAAACTGGACTGAACTACCTTATTAACATGATAATCAAAACTTTGAGTTAAAGATAGCACTTAAATTTCTGGCTTAATGGAACGAGCCAAGTTATCAGATGTATAATTAAATTTATGTGTTTTATGACCCAAACTTATTTCTGATTTTTCTTCTCTGATAACGTCAGACTGCTGGTGGTTCCTGAATTTATGGATACATAAAGTTGCGTGTAATCTGCATAATAATGAATATAGATTATGTTATGTATTATTCAGCAAGGCTTTCTTGTGGCTTTGAGTTAGGTCTTGGTTCATCTAGAGATTTTGACATCACCAACTGGAAACTTTGAGTATTTTATTGTTCATGTGGCAATGTGTGTATATGTGTGTGGGGGGTGAAACAGCTACAGCAAATTCTAAATCATTCGTGCCTTCTTTTAAATTCATCATTCAGTTCAATACATTAAGTTGTTTCTTTCCTTGTAAAATAAACATTGGGTCAGTTTGTCGCGGCGTCGCTGTCTTATTTTAAACTGTAAACAATATAGGCTCCTTCTTTGTTGCTCATGGAGATTGTCCCCAGTCTTCCTTTAAAAATATCCCAATTTTGCGAGTTGTTGAGTTACGAGAAACTTAAACTTATAAACTTTGTTAAACAGACCTTCCTGTAAATTCAGCAAATGTTATACATCCAGTTATTTCTTGATCTTGATAATGTAGCTATATGTTTTTCTTGCATAAAGAGTGGGAAATTGAGATCCAATCACAAGTGGTCCCATGTGGAGACACATTGTAATTCCAGGCGTGAACTCATGGACTTAGAGGATGCGTGTTGAGGTTTCCAGTGTGATACCAGATACCAGTGTGGCTAGTATTAATAGTTAATATGAATGATTTTGCAGTTTTGCGTTTTATTTTTTGTTTCATGGTCATTGCTAAGATAATACACACTGCTTTAGCCCACCTAGCCCACCCCGTTTATGAAACTGTCTAGTGTGAACATACAACTGCACAAAAACTCTTGCTCTGGCTGTCATAAATGATGTCCTTCATACTGGGATTACTGGGAGTGTTTTTGGGCTTTCACCCTCAGACATCCTGCGTGGCCCAGGTGACCCTGCCAGGTTTGATCAAACCCTGGCCTGTGTCCCAGCAGCACTCACGCTCTACTGCTCACTCCCCTTGATCCACAACCATCTGGAAGATCTCTCTGCTCCCTCCGAGGCACTCCTGATGGCTCTGCCCTCGTCTGCCCCCCCTCCAACACTCTGCAACAGTCTGAGAGCTTTCCTGAACTTTCACTGGCCAGTCACTATCTCAATCATGTGAAATTTAAACAGTGAGCACAAGCTGTTCACTTAGTGAGCTTATCAGAAACCCTCTGTGGGTTTAATGATGTCAGGGGAAATGGAACACACTCTGAATGTATTTAAAGCTCCATTAAGTTATATTTTATATGAATATTGAATCTAATGACTTCCCGTAATCTGAAAAGGAGGCTAGTGCTGAAACCAATGAGAAATGTCACCCAACTCCCTGCTCTACATGGATTTTAACATTCAGGTCCAGTCACACAGGCTGCATGGTTGTCACAGAGGTCACAGAGCGAACTGAACACACAGTGGATTTACTGTACACAAGCAGCAACATGGTGCTGACTGCAAACCAGTCATCATTTAAAGCTGGAGTGCAGGACTTTTACATATAAATTAACATTTGTTACATCCAAGCCCTTGCCAAATGAGTTCACACAATGCTGATTAAGGCTATCACAACCATGCAAATCTCTTTTCAGACTGCCAGAGTTTTAAAATCTGGTGTCTTTGGTGACATTCACGTTCTGTCACACAGTGATGTGTATTACATCAACCAGCAATGATTGGTTTGCCAGAGTTGAAGGACAGAGCAACTGTAGAAATAGAGTAGGCTACAGGAACAAGGAGTATGGCCAGAAAACCTCAGTAATGTCCAAGAAAAATCTGCGACCCTGGATGAAAAAGAAACTCAGCATTCAAAGGAAGGATTACATTTTTTTAAAAAGGACGACGCAGAGGACAAACATGGATAATCATGGATGGACTGACACAGGCTATATAGGCTATGTAGCTATTACATTTACATAAATAATGGTTAAATATAATTATCTGCCCATGCTTGCATGGGAAAGCTTGACAAGTGCACTCCTGGGAGCGGGAGAGATGAGGACAAGCTCACCTGTAGGCAGACGTCAAGTCATGAGCAATTTTTACTAGTGTTTGTGTAATCACTCTCGCTGCCAGAAGAAGGAGACAAAAGTTACGCACTGCAGGTTTAAGAATTGACCCATTAATATTTTGGGTTTGTTTACTCCTCTCAGACAGTAAACTGATTATCTTTGAGTTGTGAGAAAAACAAGACATTTGATGACATCATCTTTGGGAAACACTGATTGACATTTTTCACCGTTTTCTGTCATTTTTAAACAAACAACTATTAATCAAATTGAATTAATTGAATAAAATAATCATTAGTTGCAGCCCTACTTTAATCAGTGTTCATTGAACAAGTTTATGCTTTTGGTGAATTTTGGTGAATGAATGTATCCATTTGCAACTAAAGAACATGAACACGCACTGTGTTTTTGGCACCTGCTTCCAGCCTGGCATGGCTAGTGTAACTGGCAAATCAGACCCAGCTACCAGTACTGCTGAAGCCAGTTCATATTAATATTTGAAGGAATTTTATGAACAAATCAGTCCAGATTCCAACAGACAAAATGTCACATCCTTATGTAGATTGTGCCGCCATGTCTGAAAAAACAAGTTCTAATTTCACATCAGCAACCAATTTGAAACAAGGCGTTGAGTTAAAGCATCAGACCAGTCTTAGGAAATATCTGTGAGTGAATGACGATCACAAGCAGGCGCGCGGGAAGATGTTTTAAGTAGGAGGGGGCTGCCAACTGAATGAATGAATGAGTGACGTCGTATTTTTTCCTGCTGTATAGTGCATTGCACATCGCCACTCACTAGGCTGCTGACTGGCTGCCATAAGCTACACACAAATAAAGCATAAAGAAGTTCTAACAAATGCAAATTTTATTACATTTTTTTTCTCCATAAGGAGGCCGACAGCAATTCACCACAGAACAAAATCACTTTAACAGCCACATTGTCATTTTAAGCGCTGTCCTTGGTGCTGAAGATGCAAAAACAATCAAATGTCTATACTCCAAAACTTTAGGTTACTTGCGTAACCCCGGTTCTATGAGTAGCATGAGTGAGTGTCTCACATTGGGAACGCCTTCGGCGTGACCTCATCAGAAGCTCCTATTGCACTCCGCCAGCCAGGATTGGCTGGAACTCTGCGTGTCAGTGTCAGAGAGGGGGAGAGGCCCTCCCCCTATAAAAAGGCTTGACACTACACTGCTTGTCATTCAAAAACATCCACCTCTTCCTCGCTACGAACGAGCAAGGAGGGTGGTCTGGTGAGACACTCACTCATGCTACTCAGAGAACCGGGGTTACGCAAGTAACCTAAAGTTCTCTTTCATAGCATTCGTTTCGTGTCTCACATTGGGATATACTGACTCCCGGATTGCTTGGCAGACGTTACCTGGGGACCAACTGTCCGAAAATAAGCCTTACTGAGACTTAGCCACACTAAGCACCGTATGGGCTACTGAGGGAGCCGTAACATCAAGCCTGTAGAACCTGGCGAAGGTGTGAGGGGAGGCCCAACTTGCTGCAGCACAATCCTGAATGGAGATCCCTCTAAAAAGGGCCCATGAGGTGGCCAGACCCCTGGTGGAATGTGCACGCAACCCCTCTGGTGGTTGCAGGCCCTTAGAGCTATATGCTAAAGCAATAGCCCCCACAATCCAGTGAGAAAGCCGCTGCTTTGAGACCGGCCTCCCCAAGTGGTTCTTTGCCCAAGACACAAAGAGCTGGTCACTTCTCCTACAGGACTTAGTTCTGTCCATGTAAACACGTAACGCCCGCACTGGGCACAGCATATGCAAACGCTGATGCTCATCTGAAGAGAATGGCGGGGGATAAAAAGACTCAAGGTCAATTGGGGAGCATGATCCTAACACCTTAGGCACAAAAGCCGGATTAGGAAGCAAGGTTACCCCTACATTTCCTGGAGAAAACTTAGTACATGCTTGATGTACAGAGAGAGCGTGAATCTCCCCCACTCGTTTGGCTGTAGCTAGCGACAGCAACAACGCCGTCTTCAGAGCCACCATTTTCATGTCCACCTGTTCCAGTGGTTCAAAAGGCGGAGCAGAAAGGGCATCCAACACAGTGGGAAGGTCCCATGGCGGGGCCAATGGTTTAGAAACCGGCAACTTACGGCGTGCACCCTTCATGAACCGGCAGACCAGGGGGTGCTGTCCAACAGTTTTCCCTTCAAAACCAGTATGGCAGGCAGAAATAGCTGCCAAGTACACCTTGATGGTGGAGAAAACTTTCCCTTTCTCCACCATATCCTGCAAGAAGGCCAGAATTACAGCCACAAAGCAGTGGAAGGGAACTTCCTGCACGTCAGAGCACCATTTCTCAAAAACTGACCATTTGTTGCCATAAAGGGACCTCGTCGAGGGAGCCCTAGCACTTTGGATGGTCTCAATCACACCCTGAGGGAGGCCCACAGTCCTCAGGTTGAACCACTCACAGGCCAGGCCCACAGGGCCAGCCTCTCGGGGTGGGGATGAAATATTTCCCCCCGCGCTTGGGACAGCAGGTCCCTGCGTATTGGCAGGGGCCATGGTTCTCTGTAGAGGAGCTGGATTATCTCTGCTAGCCAATGCTTCGACGGCCAGTAAGGAGCTATGAGAATCATCGACAGGCCCTCCTCCCGCACCCTGGCCAGGGTCGGGGAGATCAGAGCTATTGGAGGGAAAGCATACAGAAGAGCACGAGGCCACTGATGAGCCAATGCGTCCACCCCCAGTGGCGCATTTTGATCGTGAAGGGAGAAAAACAGAGGACACTGTGTGTTCTCCGCTGTCGCAAAGAGGTCCACGGACGGCCTCCCGTAACGCTCCCAAACCAGACTCACCACGCCTGGGTGAAGTCTCCACTCTGCATAAAGGGGGTTCCCTCTGGACAGTAGATCTGCCCCACAGTTCAGCATCCCGGGCACATGGGTGGCCTTCAGTGACAGAAAGCATCTGCTGCTCCAGACAATCAGTCTGTGTGCCAGTGTGTGCAACTTAGGGGATCTCAGCCCCCCCTGTCTGTTGATATATGCTACAACTGTGGTGTTGTCTGTCCGGACTAACACGTGATGCCCTTTCAGAAAGGGGAGGAAGTGTTTCAGTGTCAAATGGACAGCTAACAACTCTAGGCAGTTTATATGGGATGAGCGCACGTGAGGGTCCCAGGTCCCGTTCACCGCTCTCCCCTCGAATACCCCCCCCAGCCCGAAAGGGAGGCATCCGTAGTCACCACTTTTCTGCACAGTACAACACCCATGGGCACTCCCTGGGACAGGAAGCCCACATTTCTCCACGGGATTAATGCTGCAGTGCAGGCCACAGAGACCCTCACTCTGTGAGAGCCGTGACGGTGGGGATCAAGCCTGTGAGAGGCCACCCAACGCTGCATTCCCTTCATGTGCAGGCGTCCCAGTGGAACCACCACCAGGGCTGAGGCCATCAGCCCTAACAATCTTTGGCACAGCCTGAGGGACACAAATTTTCCCCTCTGAAAAAGAGCTAAACAGTCTCTTAGTGTCTGCTCCCTTTCTCCAGTCAGGCTCACTCTGGCCTGAGCTGAGTCTATGGACAGGCCTATAAAGGAGATGGTCTGAGAGGGTACAAGAACACTCTTTTCTGTGTTTATTGTGAAGCCCAGGTTCACCAAGTGCTCTGTGAGTAACTTTGTGTGGTCTACTGCCTCCTGGTGGGAGGACGCCGCAATAAGCCAGTCGTCTATGTACATGGCTACGCGGATGCCCCGCCTCCTGAGCGGTCCCACCGCCGCCTCGGTGCATTTCACAAACACCCTTGGGCTCAGAGAGAGACCAAATGGGAGGACTACATATTCGTAGCTCATCCCCTGGAAGGCAAACCTGAGATACTTTCTGTGAGGAGGGTATATTGGGATGTGAAAATAGGCGTCCTTCAGGTCGATCGAGGTGAACCAATCGCCTGGGCGCAGAAAACGCAG